>NQIM01000138.1:0-87649 GCA_003426235.1 Xylaria polymorpha | reverse complement strand
CCCCCTGGCATGTCTCAGAGCCCCAAATTTCCTTCACGGGCATTTCCTGCTCCTGCTACTCCTACATGCTTCCGAAACCTTGAGTAATTCTTACTATAAGTGGACATTATTAACTCCGCTGTTATAATAGTATTATACGTTAGGCTATACTCTATTCACATTTATACACTTGCTAAAAACCCGTTCAAGGACGGAGTGCTAGTATGTTTCTCCATTAATCCTTACAGATCATTAGTACCATTACTAATCGGTACAGGTCAACCTCTGGTCCACGGTGGAAGTCAATATTGTGATAATATGTGCCAGTATCCCGGCTCTGAAACCTTTGATATCACCTAAGAAACTACTCGAGCAACGGCGTAGACGCCGTGGTTACAGCTCTCACATAACTGAGCCATTATCGCATCGGCCCTTAAAGATTAGCGGGTTTAGTTCTACATCCCGCTCACACGTGGCCACTGTAGCGACCCCGAATAGAATGGGCTCGCCGAGATCATTCAGGGCGGACGAAGAAGAGACGTCTGGCATTTCACTCCCTCTTCAGACACTATGAATGGAACCCAAACGGCTAACTCATAGCTATAGTATATGAGTGAATCATGTTAATACTCGATCCTTAATGATAATACATCTTCCAATGTTACCATGTCATGGGGAGGAGTTGGGGCGGTGTCAAAAATAACTTTGGCTCTAGGGGTATTTCTACTCACTGGGCTTAGGTAGTGATACGGATCATAAGGACGAGTTTCACTCTTGTGTGGCGATGTTCATTTTACAGTCGTAAAATACAGGGCCGTCATCCACTTTATATTGCGTGTTGAGTGATATATATGTGAAAACTAATTACGATCAAAGCCATATATACAACATATTATAAAAGAGACGAGTAGAGTTGTTGAGTAAGTGTAATGTTGCTGAGCTGAGCTAAGACAGGCTATCGCATTCTTATACATTCCGTTTTTATTTGGAAAATAAACATAATGGGCTCTCAGAGGAGCGTGATGTGAGTCATGAAGTATCTTGCTGTTACTGTATGATGAGCTAGCCCCGCCCTGAGCGCCACCTCACCTATATCCGATACAATAAAGGGGTGAGTTGCGTGGAGATCAATATTACCGGTCAAGGCTAGCAAGCAAAACGCTTTACGCGAAACTCTTCCTCTTCTTAACGTACCCCGTGTTCCAATACCCTGGCCATTCGGTAGGCAACTCCTCGACAAGGAACCTGAACAAGGCAGCGTTGATCTCTCCCGGCTTTTCGTACTGAGCAAAATGGCCCGCTTCTACAGTAACTTCGGTCAGGTTACTGCAAACCTGTCTCATCGGCTCCGCCAGGCGCGACGTCTGCGTCTCGCACACAAGATCCCATTTGGCGTGAATGAACAAGACGGGCTGCGAAAGCCTGCCGCCGCTCGGCGCCTTTCCGTTGTACTCGGCATTTCGCTCGTGATGCATGTAGTACGCAGACCCCGGCCAGAATCCCGTCTTCTGCATGTCCGCTGCGAATGAGTCAAACACATCGGGCGGGAGCGATGGCGGCCCAGTCGCCTCGACCGGAGGGGGTTTGGGGTGTCGCCACCAGCCGCCGTCCTTGCGCACCGTTGCTGTCCCACCGGAGAAGCGGCTCTTCGGTGCAGTAGCCCTCTGCAGAGCGGCCTTGCAGAACCCAGCGGGGTCTTGATCAAACCACGCGACGGATTTCTCGAAGGCTTCTTCGTAGTTCTTCATGTAATCCCACTGCCCTACCTCGTACTTGTCGGCCGGGTAGAGCTCTCGGTTCACTAGTGGGAGAAACCCTTTCCAGCCCAGCTCAATCGTGTGGAAGGGGACGGCGATGTTAATCAGGGCTTTGACGGCCTCCGGATGCTGAGTCGCGACCGACGACTGCGACTCTGGAAGTCAGTTATCGCCATTTGATTGAAGCGTGATTTATGAAGGTTTCAGAAGTTTCTAGACACCCTCTTGCCCTTAAAATGAAATCGAGTGCCCTTGAAGTCGTCAAGACAAGGAAATGGCTCCCAGAATTACGCACCGTCACGCCCGCACCCCAGTCGTGGCCAACCCAGACGGCGGCGTCACGGCCAGTGTCTCCGAGCAGAGCCATCATGCCCTCTACAAGAGCCTCTTGTGAGTAGTCGTCAAGTACGCTGCAATACTCGGAGTCAGCTATCACCGTCTGGAGCGTAGTTTATGAGGGGTTCGGAAGCTTCTTCTAGACACCGTCTTGGCCCAAGAGGGAAAGCGTGTACCCTAAAAGCTACCGAGACGAAGGAGAAGAAAATCGTACCGACGAGCTGTCGACTTCCCATATCCCGGCATGTCGGGCGATATGGCGCGAAAGCCAAGTGCGGCGCTGGCGTCGAGTTGAGCCTTCCAGGTGATCCCCGTCCCGGGCCAGCCGTGGATGAAGAGGATTAAGGGGCCATTGACGGGACCGGCAGCCAAGTAGTGGATCTTCTTGTCACCGCCGGCATAGGCGACGTCATGTTCCGTAATCTCAGTTGTATTAGCCATGTTGTTGAGGGGTTCCGAAGCAGAGCTCAGTTGCTGTAATTAGTCCAAGAGTGTTAGGATCCTCGTACGTGACCTAGTTCTACAACACCTTCGTAGAGGTGCTCTGACTATATACAAAAGTCTCTTTGTTTTTCGTGTGCCTTGTGACAGACAAAGGCGTTTACTGAGTTCGTCTTCTCGACCGGGCTTTATAGATGCACCATGTGGAGTGCCTCGGTACGGGAATACATGTAATATTGGTATTATGTCGAAACGGACAACACGGAGTCCTCCCTCTTGGCAATTAGTCTATAGCGTCACGATTGTAGACAAGCAAGGTAAGTGATGAACCATTGGTGCTGTGGTCATTCATGCAATGCACTCTGCACCGGCTTACACAATGGTTCTCCCTCGTCATGCCGCGGTGGTTTCGGCGGTGAAGCTTGAATTCGGATGGGTAATACACCCGAGCATCCGGCGCCCTACTCTGACTCGGGTAACATCAACCAGGACTTCACGCGGTAGCGCTCAACGTTTTCACCCCAGTAGTGAGCTATCCCCACCTATCCCGAGGTTGCATCCCTATCCTCTAGGTATCCTGGTATGTGGCATAATTAGCAGGCGATCCGCAACGATCTCCGCGGACTCCACGGGCACTAAAGAAGCCGACCCCAAGATATCACGTAGACTTGCCCTATCGTGGATTTTGAAGATAGAAAGTCTATCAAATTTACTCATGTATGCCTGTAGCGTTCAATTAGTCTCGGTTGGTTGACAATTCGCAATACTAGCACTGCGCAGAGGATAGTGATACCTACTTGGGTAGTCAAACCGACTAGGGAGTGTCTTCCTACGCTGCTCGAGGTGGTTGGGTATATGCTATTGAGCGAAGGAGAAAGCCGGCGTCTTTTTTCTCCCTTAGCGCTAGACTATAATAATCGACTAGTCAACGGAAGGCATCATAAATTTTGGCCTCTGATGCAGTGCAAGCGAAGCTGCTTACATGAACTGGAAGCCACCTTCACAATATCCAACGAACTCAAACCCCCCGATTGGTAACAAGAAAAGAGTAATCAGACACTCTTCAAATGGAATTTGCCGTGAAGGGAGTCACACGTTCGCTTTGACTCAATGCCAATTGGCCGGTTTATGATCATATCTATCGAGTCCCTTGTTCGAACAGTCTCAGTCGTTATGCTAAACCATTAAGCAACATCGTGCCACTGTCGATCTTTCCCAGGTCAGCCAATTTCTAACAAGCATGTTTGGCCTGGAATCTTCAAGGTAAATCAAGGCTAAGTAGATTTGCATGCTACATGAGTCAAAAGGCAGCGCTAGGATCTCATGATGAGGCTTAGTAGCACGGGGGCCTCGTGTGCGGTTTAGATCGGGGTAGGAAAATAGCTATGATTATCTTAAAAACCAGTGTGGCTGGCGTTTAATAATACCAATGAATGCATTCTATTGCCCTCGATATGTCGGACGCGGACAAGACTGTGTATACGAAATTGCGGACCCTACCTTCACCTCTGAGGATAAGGTGCTTAGGCGCTGAACTGTGACCCGCGCTTTCAGGATGCCCCCTTACTGGCACTGAACGTGAGGTATATCTTGAACACTTGTTATTGCAGCAAGGTCTCCTAAACATCTTGGGCTAGACTAGGTTATATATCGAACCCTCTCTATTTTGCAGTTTCAATCATTGTGATGGCACAGTTAATGACGGCTCTATCAAGCCCCCCTACATGACTCTCGGAATACCTATATGACTCTGGATAACCTACCTACCTACTATGTTATGTTGACCTGGCCTCCCCCCCAAAGGCAAATGAATAACACGTATCTATGTTAGTGGGATGAAAATGCTACGCCGGAGCCTAAGCCGAGGAAATGGGCGACATATGGAGGCATGGAGTCGTGCATGCGCCGGGACGCCGGATTCTTCCCCACATGAGCTCACCGCTTCTCAACGGGGCTGGTTCGGTACCTAGTTCAAAGTTATATTATATAACTAAAGCCGTTACTCTCTCCTCCCTCTAAAAGACAGTTATAGAATAACCCCCTCAAGAGAAATGACCGAGAATGACTCTTCGACAGTCGTTCAGCTATGCCATCATGATGCTTTGTCTGGTTTCAACGTGGACAGCGTTACCAGTTGAACTTCGGAGGTAAATTCTATTGTGTCCTGCTTCCGCGGCTGGATATACCTATTATCCACAAGTCTCTTTATTCCCAAGCGAACCCGACCTTAAAATTATGTCTCGAACCCCTTGTCACTCGAAGTAGTCCTGGAAATACCTTCATGGGCTAGACCAGTCTATATACAGAACGTTCTTTGTTTTACAGCGTCATAATTCCCGACGTGTACAAAGAGCGCAATCGAGGGAACGCGCAAATACGCCTCATGTACGCGGGACCGCTAAATGCCTTTAAATTGGCCAGTTTAACTACTACAAGACGATAGTGCGTCCGTTACGAGTGTATTCACGCGTGCGATATTGGAAATAAGCACTCGTCCGGCCGGTCCCCTCAGCTGTCTAAACATGCCGCAGGGCGCGGACCGTAACTTTCCCCCGCCAACCCGGCAATATATAATTACAACATGCCCAAGTCTCGAAGCATCCCCGACCCAGGTGCGGGCCTGGCTCCGGTCATATCTCGCGTATCGCGGCATGGAGCCCTCAAACGCAGAAAAGTTCATCTGGAGAGGCGCCGAATTACACAAAGCGGGCCGCGCAGCTCTGGTAGACGCGTTTAGACAGCACTGCGGGACGCTCGGCTCGGAAGCTGAAGCTCTTGGGCACGACGTGCATGCCATTGTGGAGGTGAGTTGCTCGGCTCGGCTGCCATTATTTCCAATTCCCGTAGCGACAATATCACTGACACGTCCAGGGCTCGGTACCACGTACCCTGTTCCAGGGGTACGTAGAGGGACTATTCGGGCGTGTATTCTACAGCGATTTGATGAAGTGGGCAGAGCCAAAAGTTTCCATCTTGAGCCAAGCAAACTGTGTACTTTGCTGGCTTAGGTTCTTCTCTATTCATTTACTCCTCTCCTTAGCGATGATGGTCATATTCCAATTGTTGGTTAGCATTTGGTAGTTGATCAAAGGCGCGTCTGGGAGACAACCAATTCTACACTCCATAGAGTACGGGATTCGGTCTAATATTGGGTAACTCTCCCGCCGAAGAATAGTAAACGAAACACCCTTTACATGTGACTAGCTATCGAAAGTGCAACCATAGTCTAAATGATTTGAAAGATTCCTGCTTGGCATCTGCAGTCAGTAACGCTGATATATGTATGTATGCTGCTCTCCCGCATTGCGACAGTGCACGTTTTAAGTAAAGCGGCCTCCAAAGTCTGATAAGGTAACGACATCATCCATCGCGTAAATGATGCTTCCAGTAACCGGCAGTTGGGCTCGGTACCGCCGTAGTTTACACGCTACGACCATAAAGGAATGACGAATGATCGCCTTAAAAGGGGGGTCCCTCAATAGATTCTTCCGTTAGACTGATCGTCATCTGCATTGTCCACCCCTTCAAATCTATCTTGATGTTGTTATTCCGCTAAACGTACACGTCCTGAGCACCTTTTGAAAGAAACCACCGGGGCCGATTATCAAGCGCCAAGTATTAGCCGCCGCGCTCAGAGCTCCAAGTCACGATCCCCAACTTCCTAATGCGGCAACTCAGATTAGCGGGATGACGGGCGAGATGGGCTTGGCCGCCTATCCGGGCAGTTTACATCTTGGCAGCATGAACACGGCCCTATAATTCTAGGAGATTTTCTCCGTAGGTTACTACTAGGTATGGATATTGCGGTATAGCATGCCGCGTGGCTAGGGGCTTCGTGTGGAGATACCGAACGTACCGAATTTGATATATATTCGCCAGTTTAGCGTTTCCGTTCTCATGAACTCCTTCAAAATATCTACAACCACCTTAACTCTCATACCAGATAGTGCCAATATGCTAGGATCCAAATTCTTCCCCGCTCTCTGGAGCCTTGGGTTCTACCTCTCCGCGGCTACCAGCCAAAGCGAATGCCCTGTCGCTGACGTCTCGGTCATTGCTCACGATGGAGAGTCAATCGGAGAGGAAGTAGTTCACAATGACGGTACGTGAACTAACACGGAAGACGATTGGGGTGGAACATTGATTCTGGACTTAGTCACCCTATATGTCACAGGGGAGCCATCAGACAAGGCCGTGCTTTACCTAACCGATATATTCGGCATCCAACTACTCCAGAATAGGCTTCTTGCGGATAGCTTCGGGCGTGCGGGTTACTTCGTCGTCGCGCCGGATCTCTTTAACGGCACGCCATCGACTCTCGACCTCAACGAGATGTCTCCTGCCCAGTTAGACAGCTTCCTGGCCGCTGTTACGCCCGAGGAGACGGACGCGCTCATCGCAACAGGCGTCGACTACTTGCGCAACGTTAAGAACATCACAAAAATTGCTACTACTGGGTATTGCTTTGGCGGTCGCTACGCTTTTAGATGGCTTTCCGGGGACAAGGGACTCAAGGTCGGCTTCGCCGCACATCCTAGCAATCTCCAGGACTCTGAGATTAATGCGATCACGGGTGCTGTTGGTGTTGCTGCTGCCGGTGCGTTAACCTCTAATTCTGCTTCCATTGGGCTTCGTATCCATTCTAACCGTTATTTAGACGGCGACACTATGATGCCGCCAGAGCGACGTTCCCAGATCGAGGCCCTCCTTTTGAACACCACTCAGCCGTACACGTTGTCCTTGTACGGTAGCGTGTCTCATGGATTTGGCGTCCGTGCGAATGTCTCCGACCCTCGACAGAAGTTTGGAAAAGAGCAAGCCTTCTTTCAGGCGGTTAGGTGGTTTGATACTTGGCTTTGAACGGACACAAATCTCCAAAGTCGGTTCTCATTATGTGTCTCGTAGCAAAGCATGTACATCTCTTAGACGCTGAGATCAAGCCGTTCTATTTTGAAAATATGAGTTATTCTGGGTGATTCAAGCTCAAGCCGATATTAGTGTTACTAGCGGCGGGAATGGCTGTCTGTAGTTCGGCTAGCCTGCTTCATGTATCAGCTGCTCGACTCGCTTTGTAAGTTAAGACAACATTATAACCACGTATTAAAAATAAGTGGCAATAGCACAAATTGGATATTACCTACATCATTATACCACCTGGCGAATACTAGGTGGTCTTCGCGTGACTTGCATATGTCCCGCGGAAAATTTCGTGATAGCAGGGGCCGTCCCATAATTGTATTACGAGAGGTGAAAATGCTATATCGGACCACAGTAATAGTCGAGATCCGCGAACAGTTGGTCGTATCCCTCCATCTCTGGCATTGTAGTCAAAAATTCATTATACATTGTGAAGTTGTCAGCGAAATTGATTGGATCGCCGACCGATTGCAATTGCTCCCTTGCTGAATACGCCTGGAATGAATTATCGTTGTTGCCTACGTCGTATTCGGTATTGATGTTCGAGTTAGTAGCGGGCGGAACTAGATCATCGAGTTCCTTCACTCTATACTGTTTCAACACTCCTACCTATAGATGCTCATTAATTAGCTGACAGCAACCAAAAAAGGAAGGGGTAGATGGATTTCTAGAGAAACTTGCACAACGAAGCCACAAGGTAGGAAATTATTATGACTTGTTCCAGAGCATCGGGCGATTAGATGATTACAATGATTGCGTACCAGGTTACGAAGTAAGTTCGCAGCAAAGGTTGACTTTTCTCCAGCTTTTGCAAGAACACGACATGCGCGAGTTATCTCATCCTGTAATTCCGAAGAAGCCTTATTAGTACGTGCATCACCAGTCGCGCGGTTCCAAATCAAACCGGCGTTAAGTGCCAAGCTAGTACAAGCCGTAAACAAGCTGCTAATAACAAGGCCTGCTCGGTAGGCCAGAGGGTTGCCAAAGTCTTGGTCCTGGTCGACGGCAGACGGTCCCTCCAACATCTCGATTGAAATAGAACGGACGATACGGGCCGAAGAGATACACTGGCGACGAGACGGTTCGTAGCGTGGGTTGTCTGTATCATGAAGCAAAAAAGGTCTGTGTAATCTAGCTCTTCTAAAGTGGTAGCACAGTAAAATTAGATCTCGCTGCTGGGTAAGATGAGATGGTGCACCCGGGGGAATTGGGGCTCCTTTGTGAAGGAAGGGCGGCATTTCAGCTAAGGCTTTCTCAAAAAGGAGGTCTAGGGAAGCGACTGTGTTAAAGTCGGTGATCTCTACATCCAAGAGCCCGGGCGCCCGAGCGTCGGCTATTTCTCTGCAAATCTCGCCGAGACGGATTCGTTGAAGGAAGCCTGACATCTGGGTCAGGACATCCGGCGGATACGTCAATGTCTCATCGTTCTGACTTAGGTCGTTATCGTTCAGATTTCTGGGACGGTTCACTACGAAATGTCGTGGCTGCAGAGTGTCTTTGGCGTGAAGATGTTAGCTCTTACTTGAGTTGCCACGAGGGCATTGAGCTGCGGCAAGATCAAAAGGGGCAGCCTGTAGGTGTACACTTAAAAACACTTATATGAATGACTTACAGGTACCATCAAACGGCCCTCCAACAAAACTGAGTAGCCAGTCTGTTGATGCGAGATGCCACCATAGTCTTCGCTTGATTTCTCTCGTCGGGAGATCGTCTGATGTGTCCGCTGCCGCCGCACTGTCAACCAGATGTAAAGACATATCGCGCGCTATAGCCACAGAGCAGCTATGCAGTAACCTGTAACGAGCTGAGCAGCCCTCGATATTACAGACGACATAGGCTAGGATAGCTCTCGCCTGGCATCCTTCAAGACTCCCGTCGCTAGGAAACCGAGGATCATCGAGTATGGTCAACGCCGTTTGTCTCCAGGCTACCGATGCTCGAGTCGCCTCATCGGTGGAGGCGAAGATGTTGTGTGTAGTCGCATTGTGGCTAAAGAACGAGGCGCTGGTAGAGGCAATGCTAAGTATCAAGGCAGCAGCTGCCGGGTCGCCCTCATAACCTTGCTCGAGCTGTGCATAGAAGGTGTTAATTAGAGAACGAGCAGACGGCTCGTATATAATGGGCAGAAGATGATATGGATTCTCAAAGAAGTCACGAAGAAGGAGTAAGGCTTCCTCTCGCATCATAACAAATACCGATCTGCTCGACCCATCTATCCCCGTACTATATTGACCCGAAGGTTGCTTAAGGTGGGAAGAAATGGGGGCGACATGAAAGCGTGGTCGGGGTGCCAGAGCGGCGATCTACCCATCATCAGCCCTCGTCTCGTATCTCAAGATGATATTTCGATGGTGCGTCATATGGGGCTCAGAGCACACGACCTCAACTTACACTATGGTCGTCTCTTGTATACGTCGAGTCAAGGAACTTAGCGGCCTGCTGGCGTTCCGTGTCTTTATACGATAATGGCGATGGCGTGTCAACAGCTGTAGTCTGTGTTGAAGTAGCAGGGCTAGGCCGCACTGCACCCGTCGCTGCTGATACACTTCCGCTCCCACTCCCATTCCCATTAGTTGGGTGGTCATAGCGGACATCCCCGAAGACAGCTCTCTCTAAGACGGCCAATCTTGAAAGAATCGAGGCATCAGCGCCGGAGTCGGCGACACTGGACACACGTTAGCCTGCATGTCTGAAGTATTGTTCAGGATTACGCGAGATGCTCACTCACTGGGACTGCGGAACCGCCGCTGATTTCGACCCCGGCTGTCCCGTACAAGGAATGTCGCGAACAACGCACGAAGCGCACGGCGTCCCTCGGTCGCATTTTATCTTTTTCGCCCGGCAATTGAAACAGGAGGTCTGAGGTTGCCGTCGCCCGCTCTGCTGCTGTGTGTCCAGTCCACCTACTACTGCGGATGCTTTGCGCTTCATTCTGGCTCCAGGTAGGTACCTATAATATATGCGGATTACGTCATCGTAGGCCAAGGATCCCACCGCTGGCGCAATACGACTCACTGTTAGCAGAGCGTGTTGATGAACAATAGTAGATGTGAAGGAATGGGTTCGTTTAAAGTGCCCCGTGGATGATCCGAGAAGTATTGCGCTTCAGCCAATAAGGTCCCGACGTATTCGGATTATCCGCGGAGCATCCGGGGAATCAGCCCGGACGGTCGCTGTCTGCTTAACAATAGAGAGCAGTCTGATGTACACTTTGAGAAATTCTTTTGATTTCCCAATCATCCAATCTATATTAAAAGAGGACTTATGTCGTAAACTTTGTTTCCCGTTGATTTTTGTTCACGGTAGCCAGAGATCTCAGTCGTCCGAGCTTGGAACTACCACTCAGCCCACATTCGCAATGGCGCCCCCTTTAGAGCCACCACCCAATTATAACAGGTACGTCTCCCCATGAATCATGAAATAATATACGGGGGACCATGATTTCGACTAACAGGTTATCTTCAGCTTCCGGTCATGGCTTGCAGTGGCTGGTGCAACCGTAGCGCTGTACTGCACCGTCGGTTACATCAATGCTTTCGGCGTCTATCAAGTATACTACGGAACTGGCTTCCTCAAGGCTTACACGGATTCCGATATATCGTGGATAGGCTCTGTCTCCATTTTCCTGCTCTATATCGGATCTCCTATAGCCGGCATCTTGGTTGACAGACTAGGACCCACGGTGAGCAATCGAATCGCAGATAGTGCGGACCAGTGAGACTGATGTCGTGATAGATTTTATTGATCATCGGCAGCATTGGCCAAGTAGTGGCCATATTTCTCTCGTCTCTTTGCAGCCAGTACTACCAACTTTTCCTCTCCCAGGCTGTGCTCCTTGGAATAAGCATGTCATTCATTCTTACCCCTTGTACCGCTGTCGTATCCCGTCGTATGCCCCATCGCCGTGGGCTTGCGTTGGGAATTGCTATCGGGGGCTCCTCTATCGGCGGCATTATCTGGCCAATTATGCTCCAACAGCTTTTATATACTGATGGCGTGAGTTTTGGCTGGGTTCAAAGAGCCGTTGGCTTCACTATGTTACCCTTGCTCGCCATCTCCTGCCTGACTGTAATGGATGCCGAAAAAGAACCACCTACCGCAACTTCTTCGCAAGTTGAGAAGGCGTCTGAGGGAAGCACCTCAGGTGGAAACGACAGTGAGCAGTCGCTCGAAGAGCAACCAAAAGCAAAGCATCCGATCGTTGACATTTTCAAAAATTGGACCTTTGTCCTTCTCTGCTTGGGATTGGGTCTTGTGTACCTCGGCTTATTCACGCCGTTCTTTTATATTTCGACATACGCCGTCTCGAGGGGGACGTCGTCCTCGACTGCCTTCTATCTCATCTCGGCAATCAACGCAGCATCGTTCTTTGGAAGAGTCATCCCAGGCTACGTGGCTGATACATATGGACATTTCAACATGTGCACACTGTCGGTGCTAGCTTCGGGTATAATCGCATTTACATGGACGGCAGCGTATAATTTGCCGGGCATGATTATCTGGTCCATTGCCTATGGTTTTACGTCAGGCGTAAGTTCACGTGCCACCAGGGAGCCATGATGAATTTTGAGGGACCTCAACTAACCAAAACCAGGCCATCATTAGTCTTCAAAGCGCTGCGCAGGTAAGATAACGAAGCCTGAGCATCAAGGAACTGCACTAGGGCTGATGATAGGTTCTGTTTCTGTAACGTAAGTATTGTCTCTCACATCAGACCGGTGCTGGTCGGGCTAACAACGGTAATAGTGCTCTGGTCGGGACGCCTATAAGTGGCCAGATCCTGTTACGTGGCGGATATCTAGGCCTGGGGATTTGGACTGGAGTCACTCTTCTGGCAGGAGGTGTTATCCTCGCTGCAGCGAGATTGAAACTGGATCGTAAGATTCTTGCAGCATGGTAAACAAAGGAAGGGAGGGGCCCGCTACCATTAACCGGCATGTGGAAAAGAAGGGCACAATTAATACATAAAACATAGACTGACTCGGTGCGGTGTAGATTCAGTATACTGTAGAATAGACATGTATAAATCAAATTAACTTACCTATGACCTATACTACCCACCTACCTTATTCCTAGTACCTACCCGACAAAACCCGGCGTAGAGGAGGAAAATAACAGATTGTTTTCCAGCTACCTACCTATTTGTTGGTTACCTAACTCAGGTACCGGGACACTACGGAGTACATTATAAAGAGTCAATCAATAATCAATAATGGGTCAATTGTTGACAGACAGAGACGATAACCAAGGTTGACTGAACTGCCGTGAGCCGACGCGACAACACAACGTCATGACCCAAACGCTCGGTCACAGCTGATTGATTGGCTTGACAGGAAACAGCGGCCTGATGTAGGGACCAGGCGTGTCTTCTTGGCGGATGCCTACCACTGTACTTATGGTACCTAGTCTGTAGCCACTGTAACAGAAAGCAGGACAGAGAGTGCTTCAGCGCCCCGCCAAGCTGAGGCTATTGCCCGAAAGGGGGGCCAAGCTCTGACAGGTCTGAAATGGCCAATCGGAGGGGTGCTGGAGAGCGGTGGGGACGCCATATACGTGGCTTGGCCCAAAGCCCCATCGCTCCCATCGCTCCAGCAACCAAACCCAGCCACATCTTTTATTTACTTGGGTCTCTTGGGCTGCCCTGCATCTCCTCCACTCGTTCCTGGTTCCAGGCCAGCTCCTTGCTAATACCAAAATCGAACAGGAGGCCAATTGCACCCGCATTCTCTTCCACGATCCTTTTCAACCCTCTAAACAACCATCGTCGCTCGTTCAACGGCCGCGAACTACCATCCAACCTCAACCTCACCATCGTCGTCTCGTAGAAGGGCCACACGTGAAAGAAGACCTAGATCCTGTCGACAATTCCACTCTCCATACCGAGACAGTGCTCTATATCTTCATTCCAACCAGCTTTTGCCAATCGTCTGTCGACTGGAAAAGCTGCTGAACTTCTAAGTTACAATACCGTCATCTACATACCATCCATACATACATACATCCTAAACCATACCTCCCAGACCTGCCCTCCCTCGTCATCAACAAAAAGCACAACGCCACTCCATCTTATTGTGTGCACTATTGACTTGACAGGCATTCTCTTCGAAAAGGTCCGAGATCTTTGGCGTCATCCGCATTCCACGATCTCGCCGCTACACTCCGTCGTCGCTCCGTCGCCCCGCTCCTGCGCTGCGCTGCTGCGCACACTCAGCCAACCACACCGTCGCTCGAAGGGAGGACGGAGGTGGATAGAGGGACAGCGAGTCCGGACAAACATCACTCGTCGGAGGCATGGAAACAGCAAGGTTCCAGTTGGGGTGGTACCGTGAGTGTAATCCAAGAAGCAGACACACTGCGTGATGAATGGCATACTGACGACTCTGTTGCTTAGGGTTCATACCGTTCCTGGGGTACCACCATGTGTTGATGATTCTAATAGCAGTTTCGATAATATTACTATGTGAGTATACTCCCCCTCCCCCTCCCCATTTGACCTGTCATTTGACTAGGATGCGTCTGCTCACATGCCAACGAATAGCACTCCTGCTGGCGGGCTGCTCATCGTCCTCGCCGCTTATACCCGACATCTTTCTCCTCACAATATACTACAAGCACTACACGGCAACCCCAAGCACTGCGCAAGTCGACTATAACGTCAACCAGGCCATCAGTAACATCGTAGGGTCCGCCCACCTGCAGGTGCGCGTCGGCTACTTCGGGATATGCGTCAATGCAGATGGCGGCTCATGGTCATGTAACAACAACGCGACGGCCCTTGCCAACGATTTATCAGTCGATCAGGACCCGCTGAATCTCGTGTGGCTGGCGGGACAGTTCAAGGACATGGTCGTGTTCCCCTATCTGCTCATCATCGCCATTATCTTCGCCTTCGTCTGCTTTCTGTTGTTAGCCACCTTCCCCGGCTGGCACGAAGAGGAGGACAGCGAGGGCTCCGAACGCGAGATCAAGCCCTTCCCCAGCCGGCCTGTGTCGCAGATCGCCTTGGCCATCATCTTCATCGCCTCCATCTTCGTTCTAGTGTCCGTCCTATGGCAACATACCGCATCGGTCGCCGCCTCCATCATAGCTCAAGACTTCGGCAACGGTAGTGTCAAGTCGGGGGTCGGCACTAGCGCTATTGTCATGGGATGGTTCAGCTTCGCTTTGCTCATCATTGTAACCATCGGCTTATTAGTCATGATACTAAGTATCAGGGTGCTTACGCAGCTAGCTGATTAACGAACCCATCCGGACGGACATTATTTAGGACGGCCCGGTTAGAGCGCCGTAAAACAAGCACATGCAGCACAATATTGCATGCGGGGGCGATTGTGTATATGGTATCGACTGCAAACAACTCACGAGAGGATTTCTCGATCAGCATATGGGAACGGAGTTTAGTTAAGAATGGTTTGGGTTGGGTCTTTTTTGTTTTTGCGCGGTTATTGGGTCTGGTAACGTTCTTTCCGCTCTCGTGGCCTACGCATGTCGCGGCACACGATGAGCACCACTTCTAGGTGGACAAGATAACTGGAAACGGCAATAACGAAACGAATACGACGGACGGTTTAAGAAGAATTGGAAATCTCGTGCGAGCGAAAGAGACGATTGATCGACATATGAGACGGACGAATATGTTGCTCTCTGATGTGGAAATAGAGCCCTTTGTTGTGTAAAGCAAAATAAATCTTGTAATGACAAAAAAATCAAAAGGCATCTGAAATACGGGAACTTCAACCCTCGGTTCCTGGCTCGTTCTTGAACTGCAAATATAGTGCAATATAACTTATTGATCCTATCTCGTTATTAATGTCATCTTGGATATTCCATGTACTGCTGACTCATACTTCTATCGCTGGAAGCCTAAATGCAGGATTATCGACTATACTTGCGATATTATAAGCAATAGTATTATATGTTATCAGTCTATAAAAAAAATTAATACGCCTCTTCTATAGCTATCTATATAGCAACCTAAAAAGTAGCCTATTAACTAAAAAACGGTTGCCTAAGGACAGGTATTTTTATACTATTATTTACCCTACTATATTTATATATATAAATATATAGCTCCTAGACTATAGACCTTAGTATTTAGTTCTAATATAACTTAGTTTTTAAAATAGATTTTTAGTTTAATATAATAATTGTACTAAATTATAGGTTATTTTTAAAAAAAGANATTATAAGTATAAATAGTTATTTACGTAGCTTTATAGCAATATACTATAATTATTATATATATAAAAAAAGTATAAAAAATATTTTGTTTTAATTATTTCGATACTTATTTTTAAGCTTTAACCCTATTATTACTAGCTTATATAAATTTTTACAATATTTAATAATAGTAATACAAATAATTTCGAAGGAAAAGCTAAGTAAGCAGCTATTTAATATTTAATCGGTATTTTTTAAAATAATATAATAGCTAGTATTAATAAACAGGTTAATATTTTAGTAGTAAATATTATAAAAGAATTTAACAAAATAAAAACTATAATAATAAATATAATAGTAATAATATAAACAATAAATAATAAAGTTAATAGTCCTATTTTAAATTCTATTTTAATACTAAAAAATAACGATTTTTTTAAAATTTAACAAATAAAATAATAATTAACGCTATATATATAAAAAGCTAACTAATATTATTAATAAAAAAAAGCTTAAAAATTTATTATTAAACTTTTAAAAATATTAAAAATAAGTATTATTTAACTAAACAAAATAATAAATTTAAGCTGCTTTTTTAACGCTTTTTACTTAATAATATTGTTAAATTAAGTACTTATAAAGCTAAAAATAAAGTAGTATTTTTTTTAGTTTTAAATTAATTAAAACAAATTATATAGCTTTTAAATATAGTACGCTAATATTAAAATCGATTAATATAAACTTTTATACTTTTATATAATATTACTATATAAATATAAATATATATAAACTTTAAAANCTATAATAAGTTAATTTACTTAATTTTATATATAAATTAATTAACCTTATATTTTTAGCTATTTTACCCACTTAGTTAACATGGGTCTAATATTTTAATTGATAATTTTAAGGGGTGCCCGTGAGGGCAGTGCCCGTGGGACCCCTGCCTAGCTTAGAGGTAGTTGTAGTGTAGCTCAGTTGTTGCTTGTGTGTGTGTGCGCGTGTATGGTCGTCTAAAACACATATCTTTCCTGGTAGGATGGCTGGACTGGTTATTTCTCCCTTATCCGAGCATGGCCATTTGCTTTCGTCCTCGTGTCAGGATACCTACATGTGCAAAATTATAAGTTCTGCTCAGCAGATGCGTTGGTTCATTTCCCTTGGGTAAGTACTTTGAGGGGGTAAACAGACACTTTAGTATATGGCATTCTAGATACTTAGTTCTTGCCGCTTGGCATTGTCCATTTATTGAGATATATATGGAATATGTGCTGGTAGGCATGAGGCTTAGCAAGATGCATCTTTCTACAACATAGACTTGACCGTCTATATTAAGTCTGCAAACGTATGCGTAAGACCGGGGGAGTAGTCTCAAAATGGTATTTACACTTGTGTAGTAAAACGATGTAATTTGGTACAGTGCTTATGCTCTACCGTACGTATCACTGAAATACGATCACCGCCAGGGACGTTCTTTTACATCAGGTCGTTACCGATGTGGGGGCTACATAGCACAGTGATGAGCCGTAAGGCCAGTAATGACAACAGCACCGACAGGCATGTCAGATGTGAAAGATTGATGTCGTCCTCCATTGTATACTAGACCACCTATATCCCTGTCTATGTAGTGTAAACATAAGGCTGAAGGTTCATTGACTTCGCCGGGAAGAGTTGCCAACATCACGGTTGCTTCTGGCCGATGAGTAGGAACTGGGCCGTAGGCCTCTTAGCGAACCACTTCCCGTCCATAGCCTCTCGCAGCTCCCTCTCAACATCCTCCCTCTGCCTCTTCGACTTCTGCAGGCGAGCCCTCGGAGGCTGTTTTGTTTCGTCGCTCATAGCGTAGTCGCTTTTCGCCTTGGTTGTCGTACGGCTCGATAGTACTGTCTGCATACTAGTTGTGACGACAAAGAATAGTGCAAATCGAGCTTTGGGGGGTGCAGATAGGTAATAGGCTGATACGCTGGAGGTTAGTGAGAGAAAAACAGGAAATTGTCGATTGGGGATGCCTACCTAATAGCAGGCACTTGTATGTAAATACGCGCTGTGTGCGTGGTAATGTTCTCGTAAAGCAATCGCGAAAACCCTTCTGTTTGACGTCGAGGGGGATGGCTATCGCCTCATCTCCTAGAGTCCAGCTCGCCGTACATGCTCAATTTGCGAGGATGGGATAGAGAGCATGGACTGGCACACGGAACCCAGTACATCTTTTTCTTCCAGGGGGGTGAGTATACAGTGGGAGTAAAGGATACACTAGGCGTGTGATAACTGACACGATAGCATGCGGGATCCGCATTTGCTTGTTATCGACTTGGTTGAGGACGAAATGAGGCTGTGTTCGAAAGCCTATCTGTGTGCGGGTGTAGCCGTTGAGTTGGTATACTTCCCACGGTTAAGTTAAGACACTTCCATGCTGATCGATTCTAGTGGGGTGGCAGCAGTCCTCGAAGCACCTTCAGGAAGTGCGGGTCCAGGAAGCCGAGACGCGGTATAAGATACTCTGCTGACTGTGGCTCTTCGGAGACACGTTTCGAACGCGTCAAGTAAGTAGTTAGTTATTGGCCAGATCCGCGACTAAAAAAAGAAAATCGAAATNCGAAAAAAAGGGAAAAAGGAAAAAAAAGACAAATTACTCGGCCATATCTCAATCTAACCGCCACCCAACACCTAATTCTAAGCAACTGAATATAGCATCCCACGTTGCTGGGACCTCGGACCTAACGAAATTGGTCATGTCACATACTTATACATAGATCGCGACGCATGTACGATACGCCTTCCGCAGTATGGCCCACTTCAGTGGACGATATTGGCGGATTACTTTTCTCTTCACCTTGGATATACTGCGGATTATCGCGCGCGGCGGTTCATTTGATACCACTGACTTTTCACGCCGCGGCACGGAGTTCAGGTCTTGATTTGCCAGGAAAAGGAACCTACACACGACCCGTAGGCTAGTCCATAATCAAATTCGCATTTAAATGTCGACATAAGGGTCCATCGGACTGCCGTGGAACCGGTCTCTGGCTAATTCAATACCCATCTTCGTTTTTGAGTTTGTAGTCAAGGGGGCTCCCTTGTGGTGTTTCGGGGTTCTGTGTTTTGCGATAATCAAATAGAAACATATCTAGGAGGAATAGCAGCTGGGAGAGGATATACACTTGATTGGATAGCGATAATCGCAAGTGAGCCCCTTCGAGAAGGTCTGGACCCCTCGAGTTCCAGGTGTCTGTCACTCGAGAGGTTTGAGTCTCAGCAGAGTTATGTTATGTCTGATACCATTAGCAAACTGACTTTTAGAAAGTCTTCTATTTATGTTGATCCACCCGGCGTTTGGTCATTTCCATATACTCCGTATATAATGATGATTGACTAATCCAGAACATGGGTGGTAGGTATTGTTGATTAATAATCATAAATTACAACAGGACCTAGACTAGGAACTAGACTCTTTCTCCGAGTGCCTCGAAATAGGTTGCCCCTCGGACCTCATGGTGAGGCATCTTAGGTTACATAGTTTTAAGAGTGCAAATGCTCTTATCAAATCAAATAGAAACACGGTGGATCATCCAGTCGTAATTCACGACCTCAGTTCTTATGCTATCACATGCGCATTATATCTCCCCTGTCTCGGAAAATGTTTGCAGGACATTGGGAGTCACGACAATGCCGGTCAGTCAAGGGTATATGTCGGCATTTGGAAGACTTCTAGAAGATGATGTGGAATCAAGTACGGAAGACGCCGCAAGGGTGCTTACTTTACGGCCGAGGGTCATAACGGGCTGTGAATCAAATAATGATGTTCGCGCCGATATGGAGCCGAGGGACGGAGGTTCGTTCTCGTATAACGAATGGACATTAGGTACTGCCCAGGTGTACAGTAGGTACTGTACTACAGTAGGTCGTGCCGCTTAGCGGGGTCGGGCGCGGTTGTCGGTGGCAGCGCACAGCCAGGCAAGGCGAGTTGTGCATGACGCAAGAGGGATCGCGTCATCTGGATTTTTAAGATGCCCTGACAAATCACAGCACAGCTGGGAACCTACGTGCGTTACCTACCTACCGTCTGGTAGAGCTCTGCCGTGCCTACTACCTCGTCGTAGCAACTAGAAGCCACTTCCCATCTATCTCCCTAACTTACCTATATACTATATACTTAGCAACTTAGGTACCATAGACTGCAACTACAACTACCTAATCCGTAGTACCAGCCTACCTAAGGTACATACACCGAGCTAACCACCTTACAGTAGAAGCCTGGCGCGCGCCCGCACGTACAGGAGCTTGCCACACCAATTATATACGCTGTAGAAAGGGTACTTACTGTAGTCCTGACAAACCTTGGAAACTCACGCCTCGCCAGCATCCAGCACTTTGCGTGTCTGCAACAACATAAAACCCCCACCTACCCCTCCTCGCCCTCACTTCTCTTTCCCATGTCTTTTCGAGCAGCAACCCATCTTGCAACTAGACGAGCAGCCTTCCCAGCAATTTCATCCCTCAATCACCGCCTTTCCGCTTTGCGCCAGTTTCACACCACACCGCCCAACATGACCGTCCACAACATCGAGACGTAAGTCCGCCAGCGCCCGCGCATTACCCAGATTCCCCATCGCATAAACCGCGCTGTTACCCCTACGACCCCTACGACCCCTCTTTCTCTACGACCCTGATACTAACAAGTCAACAGCAAGGCCGCTTTCGACGAGGCCGTCAAGAACAACGCCGTCGTCATCGTCGACGCCTTCGCTACGTGGTGCGGCCCATGCAAGGCTATTGCTCCTATAGTTGCCAAGTAAGCGGCCACAATCATCACATACAATACTCCTCGATCATTGCGCGCATCTACGGCTGTCCCGCCATCCTAGTCACGAGGGACAATGCACTTCTCTTCGTCCATTACACACCCCAGACAAGATATTCATATATATATATATATATATATACTAACAGTGATGTGTGAAGGATGTCCGACGAGGAGCGGTTCAAGGATGTCTACTTCGTCAAGATTGCGTCGACAACCTCCCCGACCTCAGCCAGGAACTCGGCATCACTGCTATGCCCACCTTCGTCGCTTTCAAGGACGGCGAGCTCAATGGCAAATTCACCGGTGCCAACCCCGGGGAGATCCTCAAACTTGTGACCAGCCAGATCTAAACTTCTTCACCGGTTACAATCTGAACCTTCTTCCATTACCCAATATGTCGAGCGAGATGTGACAAAGGTTGGCGTCGCGCGAACCCTGTGGGTAGAGCAGATCTGCCACCTTCTTCCCACGTTGGACGGGGCGCTAAAAGATAAGCGAGACGGCGAATTTCCCATGTACATAGTTGTTGTGCCAACGACATCCCATAGAGCCCAGTACGGGATATGACTCGAAGGACGAAGATATATTCGGCCGAATAGATTGACTATTATTAACGAACCTTGCTGTCATGCTATTTTCAACCTGCTAGAGTTACTTCGGGGAACCTACTCTCAAAAAAATACCAAGATTAATTTATGCATTCTTGTTCCATACCTAGTCTTCGAATGAGGTTAAAAACTTGCATTGATCACCGAGGAACATGTGACACTAATTCCCCATCAGTAGGTATGCTACTAAATCGAATTTCTAAATACACGACTTGAGTGACTGGAAAATAATATAGTATTCCTCGTAGAGTCCCACTAAATAAACCATCTTCACGCTACCTAGGTAGGTGCTCTATTGTACTACACAGCTTTATCTATAAGGCTGTCATGATTAATGTGCTACACAGCCTCAGGGACTGCCTTAACGCTCCATGTTAGGACGGACACTAAGATCGCCTCCGGTGTACCTAAACTTCAGCAGTTGTATCCAGGGAAGACATCAACCCAGCTAAACTTTAAGACCATCTAAGTGATCTACTTCCTCCTATTAGTACGCTTTTTTTGAAAAGCCGGCCTGGCATAGCAATATCATCAATTGCTAACATTGAACTTCATAAATAAATAACTATAGTACCGCTAGCCTTATGAATATCTAGCGTCGTCGTCGTTGCTTGATGCTTGTTTCATAGTGAGGATTATGGATATGTGGTTTTACTATTTTATCTTGAAGTGATATTAGGATCAGTTTCCAATTTCATGTAGGGATAACGTAGACAACGAGGTCAACAAGACGAGATCGGGATGCCACGTCAAAAGACATCGATGGTATTAACGTTTTAGACCCGCCGACAAGATTCGACCAGGTACCGAAGATTCGGAGTGCTTCGATTTCTCCCCTCTGTGGCATGTTGAAGTAGCCAACTAGGTCTGCGAACCGGTTTCTACTCGGTAGTTTGCGATGACCTCCAGCTGTTTTTCTTTTCACAGTTGTGTACAGCATCTACTCAGAGGGTTGTTGATCTGGTGAGATCGTGGATAGATGAGCAATAACCGTTGGAATGTTATTATTTGTTCCAAAAACAGCTTCCCAATAGACTCGGGGAAATTTCGCTGAGCCGATAACATTGGCATCGTAAGGTTCTGAGAACATTGTTCTATCTGTCTAGCCGAGTGCCACCGCATCATTCTAGGCTATTACGGGAATAAAGCATAAAGACATTTGGCGGCTTCTTGCGACCTGCAAACTCGTCGTCGACCTCATACACGATATCGGACCCCTGGGGCACGAAACCCAACTTCGCGTACGCGTGCCGCCCCATGCTCGACGCCTCAGTCGTGACGTCGGGGATCCCACGCCGGCGCGCCTCGTCGAGACCCCACCGCACCAGCTTGGACGCGACGCCCCGGCGCTGGAAGGCCGGATGCGTCGCGCATAAGTCCAGCGCCATGACGGCCGGCGGGTCGGCGGCGGCCTTCGCCTGGACGAACTCGACGCGGCGCTTGATCAGCGAGCGCAGCATCTGCCGCAGGAACCGCTGCTCCGTCTCGTTCCCCGGGTAGAGGGCGTCGAGGTCCATCTTGGCGTCGTCCCCGGCTATGTTCCCGTGGCCCTCGACGGCCGACGCCTGGACCCAGATGGCGACGCCAACAATGGTGCCCGCGAGCGTCGCCTTGAGAAACACCGTGTTCGGGTTCCCCTTGTTGTCGGCCGTCACGCCCCGCCACCGCTGCACCAGCCGGTCCGCGCCCGCGGCCTGCCCCGACGGCGTCTCCCAGCCCGGGTTGAAGGCCGTCCAGATCCCGTCGTGCGTCTGCCGCCCGAAGGCCTCGCTTATGCATCGGTACACTTCGACGAAATCCTCGGCTCTGTCGATGACTTCGACAAGTACACCGGCGTCCTTGTCTGGAGTTGCCGCCATCGTGATGAGGTTATCTTGGTCTGAGAAAGATGATGACAACGAGAAGGTACCTACCTCCCTATTCGGATTCTCGAGCGGGGGGTTTTCTGGGCATTATGAATCATATTCTAGGAATGAGGTCTCACGCCCCACCCACCTCTCCTCTTCTCTTATTAACGCTTTACTCTTTGTTTTTAGATGTAGAGTAACTATTTGCGGAGTTTATTAACTATCATTAACATTTGAGTGCCTTAAGGCATATGGATTGATCTATGAATCCGAGTTGCTTTGTGTGTGAATAAGGTTTCGATATATCGTCTTGGTTCATTATACTAACAGAAGGATCAGTGAAGTCGTTGGGATCTTGGGTACGGCCGAAGGCCGGATCAATTGGTTACCGTCTTACTATTAAAATATAAAAATATAGACTCAGAATTGTGAGTACACCTCAATTCAAAATAATAAGTAGATTACGCTTAGTTTCCCGTCCAGCTTGGAGTTCAACACTAGTCTAGGAGAAATGAGCCATCCCGTAGATTTTAATCATCTAATAACTTACATGAAGGAGGACTTGACTATTAAACCAAACAAGCAAAAATGAATGCAAGAAAAGCGAAGTTTTGGTTTAGATGTAGGTAGAAAAGGAAAGAGATTATTTATTCTATGAGTGGTGAGAATAGATCTGTCCGTCCCTTCCGTCCCTGCGGGTATCACAAGGAACGCCGACCCGAATGCTCCTTCTGTCTTATCTAGTCTAGTAATCTAGCGCGGTGTCGCGATCTATTGGGGTATCAAATCAGTTTATGCGCCGTCAAATTCTTTTTCCTCCTGTACATTTATCCTCCAGCCATACCCCGGACGCCTTCAAATGCAGATTTTACAGACAAAAAAGAAAATAGCCAATCTGGCATTGTAAGGTAGTGTTTCCCGTGGCCACTTCGCCGTGTAGCAAGTGCCTACGGTTAGGAGAGGAAGAAGGTTATAGCACCTCCGCTCGCTCAAAGCCCTCGCCCTTGAGCGCGGGTCTGGGTGGGCTGCGATCACCCTTGTAATCGCTGACGAACGGGTTCGGGTCCTCCTTCTGGTCGAGGTTGCTCAGCGTGTGGTTGACGCCGCGATGGCAGGCTTCGTCGGCGCGAATGTATAGGATGAGGTCGCGCATCGTTCGCTTGCCCTCAGGCATGTGCCAGTACTTGACTGCGATATCCGGGACGACAAAGTCCGGGCTCGACCATTTGGGCAGGTGGCCCTCGTCGATTTGTTTAATGGCCATCGTGTAGGTGTGGACAGCCTCCTCTTCGAGATAGCCGACGAAACGGTGCGTGATCTTGGGGGAGATTAGATACGAAAGCACCATGCCGTTAAAGTAGACTCCCTGCGCGCCGAGGATCATGAGTTTCATGAACCAACCTGGTCGCAGTTAGCAATCTTCAACTGGAAAAATAGCGGAGCGAAAGGTGATGGGCGACTAGTCTCTCGGCGACTTGCGTGTGATATATCAACGTACCTGGCTCGCACATCTTCATGAACGTTAAAAGATGCATCCGCTCATTGTAGCTTTCCTCAAGCAGCGTCTCGATCCAACCATTGTCGCGCTTGAGCCGCCGAAGGCTATGCAGATGTCGCAGCATACCGGCGACCATACCAGGAACGCCCGCAATGGACTCAAGGAACAAGAAGCGTATCATCCACTGGGACTCGGTAAGGGGCTTGATGGAGTGGGTGGCCGTCGTGGGGTTCGCCTTATCGACCTTCTGCTCGCTCTTCATGCCCGTACAGAAGTCCATGCCCCAGCGACAGAAACGCATGAACTTCCATGCCGAGACGTCGCCCCAGGTCGTGGGCTTCCGGTGCGACGGCACAACGGCAAGCATCTCGGCTTCGGTGTAGCATGATGTGGCCATGCGGGAGGCGTTTCTCTGATATTTTCGGTCTCCTTTACGGGGAAGAAGTCCTTCATGCGGTTTAAGGGGGTTGTCGAGAAGGCCCTCGTGCTGCCATATGATTGATGGTGTTGTGAGGCGAAGGCGAGGTGGATGCTAATTGGGTGGCCTGGTGTCGATGCTGAGGCTGTCAGAAGCGGCGCTATCACTCGGGAAAGCCGAGTGGCCTGCTTCGACGAGCAGAGCCTTGTCTGTGCTGTAGTTGATAGCATCGAGTTGAGGGTTTGGAGTTCTCGCCGAATTGAGATTGTGAACAATCTAGTACTATGCGAAGCAACTGGCCTAGCAATAATACTTGCACAATACCAAGGGATATTATATCTGGATTGATTATAGTTCTCTGGGAATGTGGTCTGGCAAGCAAAAGGAGGGTAAGCAATGTCTTATTTAATTCTTTGACTGATTATTACTTGCGACACTCTGACTCGGAACGGGGGCTGATAAGATGACGCAGCGACTCATTGGGACACAAAGAAGATCCAATTCTAACACCATGTCCAGGTACTCTACCGTAGTTTGTTCCCCTGGGAGATACATAAGCTGGTGTGCAATGCACCTCGTATAGCAAGTAACCACTCATGGAGAGGAACGCAAATGGCCTCGCGATTCAGGAACGCCGAGTCCGGTTCGCCGGGTCCCCGACTCCGATTTATGATGGCCCAGGTCCGCAGGCATTTTCACCCATTGAACGTCACAAGCACTGCGGATTTCCATATTGTCAGGCCTTTGGTGCGGCACCTACCGCACCATCAGCCTCATTCCTAGACCCGCAAGTCTGGTTGAGTCACCGAACCGTAATAAAAGCCCGGGACTAGGCGAATAAGAATTACGGGATTTGAAAAGTTGAGCAAGTTTTTAGGCGGTTTTTAGCAACACGCTGAGACCGGAGCTGGTCAGCTGGTGGTCAAAATTGCTGACAGCGCCTGAGTGTCGGGAATTGCAGGAGTTCCACCACGAGGATGACACGTTCCGTCGCATTTTCGTTGATCGAGGCTTTGCGATTTATTTTCGTGCTAGATCAATACCTAGTTGATGCATTCATTCGCCATATTTCTCTGCAGTAATCCGCAAGGCTCTGTAATCCTAATGCGTACTTGATTGCATTATAAAAACATCAGGAACTTAAGCTGCGAGTTTCTGGCGAGTCCACACGTAGGAACTTGTGAAAACGGCCTGATGATACACCCATGGTACTGTATATAAGTACCAATAGTGGTTGAGATACCACAGCTTCGCTTGGGAGATTCATGCCCGTAGCTCAGTCGTTAAAGATCTAGGAGATTTTCAAAAAAGCACGGATGCCATTGACCAGGTAGTACGAGGTACCCCATGAGGACCCGCCCCTGGGTTCAGGGACAGTGTAAGGAATGAATCCGATCAAAAAGCTGCAAGAATGTGGAGGTCATTGCTCTCTAAATATCCATCGATAGTAATGAGATGAAAGGAGATTGACTATGATGTGCCCATTATTGTCAGGCTATACGATAATAGCCATGGTAGCGCGCCATGAGAGGAAGAATTCTCAAGTGAAGTTGTACAGGTGTTTTTTTTCTTTTCTTTTCTATCTTCTGTATGGATGTATCTCCGCCACTGGGTTCTAATCTCCTGGTAATTTTCCGGCTGGCTACACAAATATTGAACAAAGACAAGGAGTGTTCGAATCGACTACAACAATCAAGGTAAATCTCACGTGTAAGATAATGAAGGAGATATATTTGTCCACCAATGCATCCAATCCGGCCATTGTATAAGTCAGCACCAAGGTTGGAAAGCAATAGTTCATAGCCGTTAAGCTTTTAGCTGCTAGAAGGGTTGAACATGAAGTCTTGACTCATGGTCTATGCTATGCTTTCATTTAGTCCTTGTTGACAGTTGTCTTGCCCGCTCAAATTCCAACCAAGACCTAATCGGCTGCCACCAAATCTCTATTGACACGCTCAATCAAAGAAAAGCAACTAATTTTTCTTTCCCCCCCCCCCCCCGCTAAAATTTCATTGGTAGTTATTTTCCCCTAGTTAATACTTGGTTAGCTTTTAGTAGAGGGCTTGAAGAACCAACCTTTATAAGTAGCCTGTAGTTTACTACTACGTATTACTTATTAAAGCAATGCCTCGAGGTAGTAAGTAAACCAACTACCTAGGTACTAGGAGTAGTTCTAATTTCTTTTAAAGTTTTACACCTTAAATTTCTTTTTAACATATTAGAGGCCAATTAAAGTAGGGTGAATAAACTCAAAATAAAAGTATATTTTTGCCGCACGTAACCTTAAGAATAAGGTTTATCATGTTGGAAAGCCTAACGATAATATATATGCTAGTTTTTACACTGCCATGTTTTAACGGAACGTTGTTAGTAAAGAGTACTGCTTGATTATCTGTTTCGTAACTTCCGTCCTACAGTATACGCTCCCGGGATATTTTTAACACCCCTCTTGTTAATCTGGAAGTACGCGCAATTCTGATGACTCTTGTATCATTAACATTAAGTCTTGTGCCAACGTCGTTTGACCTGACATGATGAAAATAGCAATCTCGTAAGTGGTTGTGACAGCAATGTCCTTTTTGTGAGTTGAATGTTGGGGGGGGGGGATACCTACCTCATGTAGGTATTGAATGTAAGGCCGTCACATGCAATTTAGCCGACGTCATAAAGTGAAGGAACTTCCAAGTTGGTGGGCATGAAACTTGGCGGATTGCCC
Source organism: Xylaria polymorpha (assembly GCA_003426235.1). Classification (NCBI taxonomy): domain Eukaryota; kingdom Fungi; phylum Ascomycota; class Sordariomycetes; order Xylariales; family Xylariaceae; genus Xylaria; species Xylaria polymorpha. The sequence continues at coordinate 60,168 of NQIM01000138.1, read as the reverse complement.
CGCGCTTGCATCGTCCCTTTACAGTACAGCAGGTACCACTGTACAGTAGGTACTGTACGAGGTAACGTTGGCGCTCTGCAGGTACCTACGTAACCTAGCCCTCTAGGCAAAACCTAGGTACCTAGATATTGAGTCACAAGCGTACAGGAATGCGCGCGGGCTTCCACACACCCACAAAAATTTTATCGATGTATACTTTGTAGGTAGGAACTTTGTGCCCAACTCTGGGGTACCTGAAGGTTTCTACTGTAAGCCTCTAACCTAACCTTAATTACCTACTAGGTAAGTACTTATTTCAGCACGCCGCTTCTGCCAGGCCTTCTGCCCCTCTGTCCCTCTACACCATCCAACCATCCAACCATCCAACCATCCAACCATCCAACCATCCAACCATCCAACCATCCCTCCTCTCTCACTCTGAATTTTTCCCTGCTCTCAACCAAAACTCATCCCTCACAAGCCAAACCATTAAACCAACACTGTTATACCACGAAAACTAGCCGTATTCACCACGTCATCATCCATCGCATCATAACATACCGCATATCCAATATGCCTGCCGGAAAACAGTGGGGTGAGTTTCTCTCAGCTACTATGCCCGCCGCCAAACATGCGCGCCTCTCCAAATGGCCACATCAACACTGCCCGTCATCACTCCGGATTCCCCAGTCGATGCAATCAACGCCTTCCCGAACCGCCGGATAGCCCCAGTTAGGCACCGGTTGGGTCTGGTCGGTGTTGATACCCGCCCGCTGGGTTTCCATTGGATTTCCAAATGATGCGACCGGCCTCTGTGGCCCCATGGGCACGCATCTATCGTTGTTTTGCACACATGGGGCTGACCTCTTTTTTTTCTTGCACAGACGAGGGGGAAAGCGACTCTAGCTCGGCTCCGGCTTCCCCAGCCATCGGCGCCGTTCGCCGCAACAAGTTCGCCGATGAAGAGGAGGATAGCGATGTAAGTGTCGTCCCGGAATCCACTGTCGCCTTCGCCCCTTCTCCTGCTAATGTCATCTGTCTCAGGTCCTAGAATCGTGGGACGCCGCCGAAGATTCAGAAGTCGAGCGTGAGAAGGCCAAGAAGGCTGCCGAGGCAAAGGCGAAGGCCGAAGCTGAAGCTGCCGCCAATAAGAAATCTCGGGCCCAACGCATCGCCGAGCGCCAAGCCGAAAATGCTCGTCGTCTTGCCGAGGACGACGAATCGAGCGAGGAGGAGGAGGAAACGGCAGCTGAGCGTATGCAACGGATGAGACGTACCGAAAAGGAATCAGACCTTAAGCACGCCGAGGATCTTTTCGGGGGTGCCGGACTGAGCCTCAGAAATGGTCGTAAGGCCACTACTACCGGCACAACCGTCCAAATCGACTCTGACCCAAACCATACAATCGACTTGGCCACATTGTCACTTTTCAACCCCTCAACTAAGAGCCAGTTCGAGACACTCCGCAACGCCCTGATCCCCATCGTTGGTGGCAACCACAAGAAGGCCCACTACACTTTATTTCTACAGGAGCTCGCTAAGCAACTGGCCAAGGATCTACCTAGCGACCAGATTAAGAAGATCGGTAGCACTCTAACTACTCTCGGTAATGAGAAGATGAAGGAGGAGAAGGCCGCTGATAAGGGTGGCAAGAAGACGAAGGCCCAGAAGACTAAGACACAGCTGGTTGCGAGCCGTCCTAACACCACCGACGTGGCCGCTTATGATGACGATGCCTTCGGAGAGTAAGTCTTTTAATACCCAATAGCCTATATCGGTTCTACTGACTTACAATTGCAGCGACGACTTTATGTGAGGTGCTCCTGGCAAACCATATCCCCGCGCAGCTTCATTTATGGCGCTTTTTGCACAAGCCACTTCGGCTTTCGAGGAACTGCCCTTACGGGTCTTCGAAGTCTTTGAATGCGCTTGGACACCAATATCATTATACCGCCATGATGCTTGCTGCTTGCTACTCCATTCATCCCTATATCTAGGGCTAGAAGGTTGTGTAAAGAATTCGTGACGACGGGTGAAAACAGTCATACTGTCGAATCCGGAGCTTCTTGTTGTTTACTGCATGAGCGAGGAAAACTACCTGCACCGATAGCGCATGATAACAGGAATTATCTAGAGCCTAGCGAGATCGAGCCTTTTTTACTAGGCCTGTTGAGTTTTATTGCATAGTTGCTGGTGTTGCAATTGGTTGGGCGCCCGACGTTGTGTGGTATTAATGTTATGAGAGGAAAGGAAGAAGGAATAACATGGCATAGATAACGAGCGAAGGATTTGGACCATCGATAGATACATGCCCGGTCTACCTAATAAAATGCATTTCCACCCCAGCTATCTCTCTTCATTTGGCTGTTATGGAATTGTTGTGGCGAATAAACAAGAATCTACAACTACCTTAGACACTGGGGGTGAGTAGAAAGAAGTCTACTTAGACGTATGTATGTCGCAAGCAATGAATTGGTCGTCGGATGCCCTGTTGTTTAGATATGTGCTACTAGCATTAAGTCCCTGGGCTTCAGCATAATGTAATATAGACGACTTTAGATATACATATCTTGCACCCGCGGGTCGATTATCTGGAATACGTGCAAATTAGCTCTTCTGCTTTTCTTCATCGCCCAAACGGTTATTAAATTGCATAGCAATCGTCGTGCGTTAGTGTCGTAACACCGTCGCTTCTATTCTAGCCGAGATAGAATCGGCTATCTTGACGATGTGTTGGAATTCTCAAATTTGACGGTTTTGCTATTATCTAGATAGATTCTCGTATCCCTCCAGATGAACACCATTGCCGTCGAAGTACTGTTTAAGAATCATTGCCATATACATACTGATGACTTCCCCGTTCTCGGATGAAAGATAATTATGGTATTACCTAGGCTACGTAGGTATTTATACTCCGTCTTGGTCGTTTATATAACACGGGAAAGCGGGCTAAGCTATCACGTTATGGTCCTACTCCTAGATAGGTATCAGTGGTACAAGCGAGCCGATGATTGAATAGCAAGCACAGTATTTATCTAGGAATGCCTATCGAAGAGGGTAGATATTAGGTACGCCGTGGTATCAACATGGGGGACGGCCCTAGGGTAGGATACCTATATAGCTTTAGTCTGGGGTCCGGGGCAGATCAAACTTCGTTTCGCTAGTCGAGCTCTTACACATCGTGTGGACTTAACATCTGCTATTCTAGCATTCCAGAAGACGTTCGGATATTGATGATCCCTCGTATCATGACGCCGTTGCCCGTGCAGGCCTGCATTTCGGGATTTCGGCTGCGTCGTTCTTCGATCGTATCTGTGGCCCTACCGTCACCGGCCATGAGATCGTTACCTAACCACGAAACCCGGTTCGGCTCTTAGGGCAAGTACATACAGCCCACTCTTATCCGCATGGCCCCACTTGCCGGCCGAACGAATGGTTCGGATATATATCCGAACCGAGAGAACTACCTACATACTGTACAGGAGTAACAGCATTACTTACTGTATTACCTTCAGGGGGCTGTTGATATTAGTACGCTGTACATCAAATAGAAAGTATTTATCTATCCTATTCTACGGGTTTCCTACATATGTTTGCTTTGAACACGCTGAAGATACTTCTAGTTGTGGGCTCATGGTGATTCGAGCGGCGTATATACAGGGTCAACTAAATGTTCCTGAAAATGTTGCTCATACGACGAAACGAAGCTTGCAGTACTTGCAAATCCGCCACCGCGCTGGCTAACTAGATGGGACGCTGCGCTAAAGATGTCGTGGATGGCGAAAGAATCGTCCCAAACTAAGCAGGGTAATGCATAGAGGAAGGCAACCCACGCAGGAAGTTGCATTCTATTCGTAAGTAGAGAATATATACCTATGCAGTACTACAGTTGGTAGGTAGTACTATAGTAGGTAGGTAGAACATATTGCTTGGATGAAGGGTGTTTCTAGCCCTATTCGCTCTCACTTCTTCCCCTCTTCTGCCGTTTTATATAAATACGCCACAAACGCCAGCCAGAGAGGACCCAGATCCATTTTCGCCGCCGTGTTCGTGTCCATGTCCGTGATAACGTGGAATTTTTCGTTCGTTGACAAGTACCTGTGCGCCGAGGAAAACAAAAATGCCCCAACCACAAAGGGGAAAACATACTCGGTACGCCAACTCTTCTTCTGCTTCTTTTTATACATGAGGTTTTCGTGCATAAGTAGGATAAGTGGTAGTTATTTACAGAGAGCAAGAGGGGAGGGGGAGGGTATCATGTAAAATCATCATGCATCATATAATGTCTAGGGATGAGATCAGATAGACCACGGGACCTTCAAGCCGGTATATGAGATCGTGTATCTTAGACAACGTTACCAGCCATGCCCATGAAGAGGGCGTGGATGGCTAGGCTTAATGTCCAGAAGCCAACCTTTTTGAGGCGGCGAACGCGGCTCTGCTGGTCCTCAACGTCGCGTGCGAAGGCCGTGTAGACCTCGGCTGAGGTATCGTCCATCAGACCGCAGTCGTAAATAGACCAAGACCCGTCGAAATCCGATGCCCGCTTAACGATGCGACATCCAATTGGTATGTAGGTGCGCTTTGCATTAATATAGGCTACGATGGGTCGAACAAGCGCCTGGTTCACGTAGGATAAGTCCGACGTGAATACAGGCACCGTTGCCTTCACGTCGTTGAGATGGATGCGCAAGTCCATCACAAGGTAGCGTGGCGGCTCCTCGTCGGCTGACGAAGGGCTCAAGGCTGATGTACCGTCGTTGGTTTGGAAAATGGGTAGATGATCATTCGCCGGATCGGCTAGAATAAGAGTTGGTTCATTGAGAATGACTTCTTCCTGCTGGCGGATCGGCCTGTCAAGAATACGTAGGTACCTATTTGACGTAACGGCTTCTTCGAGTCGGTCATAGAAGTCGGACATCACCTTCGTGATACTATCATCGTCATCGTGTGGGAACCGGACATCAGCTACAATGTCAACGTTCCCCTCGTATATCCAACCAAAGGGCCCCTCAACCCCACGATTGAGATGGTCAATCTTCAGGCCATCTATCCGCAGCCGGCTATGTTTCTTCCATACATCAGGCTCACCTAGGGGGTCGGCGGTGCGAACTTGCCCGGCCGGAAGCCCGTGAATCTGGCGAGGGTGTATAGTAAACAGGGAGCCGTCGTAGGAGCCTGACATGTGATTGGCAGATAGGAAATCATAGAATAAATACTGCTTACGGAGCTGAGGGAGCTCGCAGGAGTATATGCTGACCGAAAACGGTCTGAAGCCGCTTGGCTGGTGAACAGTCACAAGCAGGTCTTCCATTTTGAAAGAATCAATCTCGAAGTCTCCGGGCTGATGCTCATGCCGATGAGATAAGGGGTCCGTGTGCTCGCCTGACCACTGAACCGATGTTCTGTCTACGACGCCACGGACGCCTTTGATTTCAACGTCTTTGAGCAGTCCCTTACCATTCCACCACTTCACGAACGATAGGGTTACATTAACAGCATTGAGCGTCACATCGAACTGTGTGTAGTTCCCGTCATCTTCTTCAACAATTGGCAATTCTTTATCGGTGCCTCTCTCCGCGGCTGCAACAGCAGCGGCATTCGAAGATGATCCTTTGCTCACAGATGACTTGATTTGTCCAGGTCGTCGGGAGACGAAGACATTACGAAAACTAATAACGCCGTCTTTCCATCGCGGGACAATCGCCGATTCGAAAATGACGGTTAGCCCAGCGGATTCCGTCAGATAATCGCCCACCCATTCAGCGAGTGTTTCTAGGCAATATTAGCACGGGCAGCTTAACGAAAACGATATCGTACTGACCTTGAGCCATCATTGTATTGATTGAGAGAATAACAATCGAGAAGAACGTTGTCGTCCCAACTAAAATCCAAACCAGATGGCCGAAGAGAAACCATGAGACGAAAGCACCCCATTCGTCGATATTCCAGGGTCTCATACTTCTTATGGAAACCCACTTGAATCGCACTTTGAGACGTTCCCAAAACCCGTTGGCTGCAGCCAGGAACTCTTCTTTCGTTGGTCGATGTGGTAAGTGTGGCATTGCTGGCAAGTGAAAGTATTTCGACATATGGGGGGATTCCGCATCGGGTAGTTTCGATTCTGGCCGGGACTCAGATACATTGGAGGAAGGCTTCTTCTTGCGGGCCTCGGTCGCTTCAACTTTGTCACCAGGCGACTTAGAAGACTTAGCTCTACGATAAACGCGTGTCGTTCGGCCACGACCGATATGTATTGTCCGCGTCCATGCTTGTCTCGACAGCTTGGCGGCATTCAAGACAGAGGTAGTGCTGCTAGAAATGGTGGAATCGGCGGCTGCCGAGCATGTTGCAGCGACGGTGCTGGCTGTTGAGTTCGGGGCAAAGGTGACAAGCAACAGCCCTCCAGATGTACAACTGCGTCGAACATTGTTGGTGTTCGGCCTCGATGCTCGGGGAAACGACCACCAGGGGGTTCTGGAGAAACGCAGACCCGGCGACGAGGAGAAGGAAGCAGACTGGCCCAGGTGAAGGGGGTTTGGGGGGTATCGTTTCGGCGACAGTCGTGAAGAGAAATCGAGTGACTCGGAAAGGGTTCGTAAGACATGGCGCCCCAACCATGGGGCGGTCGATCTAGCCGGAGACATCACGGTAACAGTTCATGTTGACTGCTTCATCGGCTTCGTCGTAGTACCATGCTGCTGTATAAAGCGAATGATATTTCTAGAAGATAGGTAACAGCAGCAAAAATGGTTAAACAGAAGACTGTTCCCTCCGATACGCAACGGGACACAAGGAAATTAGCAGGTGAGGGGCATGTGGATGAGAGGGTTCGTACGGCAGGATCGAGAGTCGAGGGTCGAGGGTCGAGCTTAGAATGCATGAATCACTGCGGACTGACTGCAGGTGGGCTTTGGAGCTCTGCCAGGGCAAAAGCCGTCATTGGCAGAAATCATTCATCATTGGGTAAGTACTTACGGTGAAGCGCTAAGTCCGAAAATTCTGGGCGGTCTAGCCTGTACAGCTCATTGGCTCTATGCCGCATTAGGAATACCCCACTATGCGCAATCCCTGTCGCCCATTTCTTTTGCGGACTCTACATCTGCAATCCCTGTTATCGATAAGTATTTTTGTTTTATCCAGCCAAAACATCCCACCAAGCCAAAGTGAAAGTCCCACCACGCCTTATCGATTTTCGTCTCTACCACTGCCAGCAGGACGACCAACCGCATGCAACCCTCCACACCTACGAGCTGACGAGACCATCTTCCTATTTTCGCCTCGATACGAGCACCTCCGAGTACACACACCACCCAATATCGATCGACCAAAACACCATGCCCGCACCAACCGCTCCGCTCAAGCCCGTGGCCGACGATGCCCCTCCGACGAGCATCGCCTCGCCAGGACCCGACAACGACGAAGAGTTTGCCCTCGAGGGCATGAATGACCTACCGGATTCAAGCGCCATACAAGCACCGACCACAGCCCAAGGAGAGGAGATGGAGATTGTCGACGAGGAGGACCGTCCGCATTTTCCTCAAGTTCAGAATGATGACAGCTCATTCCGCGCCCAGTCACGCAAAATACCAATACCACCTCATCGTTTTAGTCCCTTGAAGAGCAACTGGCCTCAAATCTACCGTACGTCGCCGACTGTTGCCTGTTCATACTGTCGGGGGCGAGATTTTGACTTACAGTGGCTCATAGCTCCGCTCGTTGAAAATTTGAAACTTGCTGTCAGGTGAGTACTTCAGCTTTTCACCGACTCCAAGGACGTCATTTTCCTTGCAAGTCTCAACTGTTTGAAGATGATCACTAATAGGGACTTAAAGGATGAACGTAAAGCTCAAGGCGTAAGTGTCTCAAACCCTTATCCACCGGATTTTCAGGGGAAAATTCATAGCGGTTTCCGACTCGTGTCCAGATTTGCACATTTAGCAAAACGGTAGCACAGATATTCAATTTACAATTGGCTGACTTTGAGCAGAGTTGAGCTGCGAAACTCAAAAACATCGGCGCCGGGCGCTCTCCAGAAGGGAGAAGATTTTGTCAAGGTAAGTAAATGTTATTTACTTTCTATATTACTTTGAGATGTAGCCTGACAGTCGCTAACTACCATGTTGTAGGCATTTTGCCTGGGGTTTGTGAGTCATTTTCGGAGTCATTTTCTTCTTGTTTCAGCAACTTTCCGAACACAGTCTTTCCTTCTGAGCCAAGGTTGTGTTTGGAAGTTTTTGAAACCCTCATGTATCACGCTTAAAGCAGCGATAACTGACTTTAAGTGTTGCAGGAGGTGCAAGATGCCATAGCATTATTGCGACTTGACGATTTGGTATGCCTCACATGATTTTACTTCTTACAGCAATCTTCATATTAGAAGCTAACCTCTGCGTAGTACCTGGAAACCTTTGAGCTTAAGGATGTGAAAACTCTTACTGGTGATCATCTTTCGCGCGCTATCGGTAGAATTGCTGTTCGACTCCCTACGCATAGCACTAAAAAAACATGGCTGACTTGAAATCAAGGGTAATCAAGGAAAAACGAAATTTGCAATCGAGAACGGTAGGATTAGAGAACCTCGGCATTAAACCGTTAACTAACCCTGATTAGCATCCCGAGTAAGAATTGTGCTCGCCGACAGTAAAGTACACATAATGGGAGCGTAAGTGCTAAAATACTCTTCATATAGACTTCTTGATTGACCTAAAGCACCTCAGATTTAAAAATATCCAAATCGCGCGTAGTAGCGTAGTCCAGTTGATTTTAGGAAAACCTCCTGGCAAGGTCTACAACAATCTGCGGACGGTATCAGCCCGTATGAAGGAGAGATTTTAATCCGGTGTAGAGAAGGAATCAATGTCTGGTCACAGATTCATATGAAGAATACCAGGTTATCACTGCGAGGCATCCGACGGTTAGCTGATCTAACAGCGGAACCCACATGAACCCTCATATATACCCATGGTTTGGGCGACACGAAGCAATGAATTACGACACGGGCCTCCGGGCTATATAACACGTTTGGCCTTGAGGATACTTACGGACACATAAGTCAGACGGGGGTAATGTCTCGTAGACATGAGGATATTTAACTCAGGGGTACTTGACTTGTGCCCTACCCTATTATTTCCTGGGTATCGCCTGTTTCTCGGCAACGTCCGACATAGACGTCTTCTTAGACTCCTACCTACCCTAAAGGGGGCTACCTTAACTCTATTCCGACAACCTCCTTTGTTGCAGGGCGCGTGGCAGTAGCCCACTTCCCTGGTTTTGCAAGACACTAATATGTGGTGTAAGGAATCTGCTGCATGGATTATCTGCCCTACTTATCAACGCTCTGACACCACCAAGTCATCATTAGGGGGTATAACGGAGATGTTAGGAAGGGAGCTGTGGGGAAAATGTTCCTTCGTAGCTAAGTGCTTGATTATCTGGAAGATAGAGGACTGGACGACAAGGTCATGTTGAGATTTTAGAGGAACTGGCGCAATAGGAATTGGTCAACTATGATTGCTACTAGACATGTTTGTGACTATTGAAGTAATGGCTCTGTGATTCATTGGGCTGACGATATGTTCATCTATATCTTGGTTTCTTTCCTAAAATTGGTAGAGGGTAGTTTCTAAGGCGGATTGATTAAATACATATTCGCCTTTCCAGATTCCTTACCCTGGCATGCTTGATACTATAGAGCTGCTTGTCAATAGGAACTTTACAAGTGCAGTGACATCAATATACACGGTCATTGATAGTCACGAAGGTACCACACATTTAACCAGCCCAAAAGTTTGTTAAGTTTATATATGTCGTTTTAATACAATGAGATGCGTAATTTATATACAATAGAAGCGAGAAAGACCCTCCCAGGCGGTCCAAAAACAACTTTTCACCGGCATCAGCCCAACATCTATTTTCCGCTGAGGATGACGGCGGAAGCCTTCTCGGAGATCATCATGATGGGCACAACGACGAAGGTACCGGGGATCTTGGGGAAGACGGAGGCGTCGACGACACGAAGGCCGCGGGTGCCGCGGACCTTGAAGTTGCCGTCGAGGACGGCGAGCGGGTCGTCGTCGGTGCCGATCTTGTTGGAGCACGAGGCGTGGTGTCCCCAGGCCTCCTCCTTGACCCACTCGAGCAGCTTCTCGTCCGTGTCGTACTCCGGGGGAGGCCAGAAGACGGTGGGCTTGCCGTCAATGTCGGGCACCTCCTCGAAGAACTTCTGCGCCATGCGCATGCCCTCGACCATGGCCATGCCGTCCTTGTCGGCCGCCTCCTTGGTCTGGCCCTCGTACAGGTTGTGGAAGGTGATGATGGGGGGGGTCGCGGGGGTTGACGCTGGCGAGCTCGACGGTGCCGCCGGTGTTGCTGGTGTGAGCCTTCAGTACGAGCCACGACCACCATGTCTTGTTATCGGCGGTGGCAGCGTTGGAGGAGTAGCCGGGGTAGAAGCCGGTGAAGAGAGCGGGGAAACCGCCAATCCACAGATCCTGCTCACCGTCCTCGGAGTATTGAGATGTCCAGAAGGCACCGCTGAAGACCTGGTTCGAGGCGTACGTGCCCTTGGCGGCGCCCTTGTTGTTGGGGTCGACGTACTGGGCCCAGCACGGGTCGTCCTCAGTTCCGAGGTAGGTGCAGTCGAGAATGCGGGTGAAGTTGGAGGGGTAGTTGGCGTTCACGGAGACTTCCAGACGATCCTGGAGGTTCTTGCCGACACCGGGGAGGTCAACAACGACAGTGATGTTGAACTTCTCAAGTCTGCAGAGGTGATTAGTAAGGTTTGTAGGCGAGGCGAAGCGAAAAGGGGTTAGAAGTAGCTTACTCTTCCTTGGGACCAACACCGGACAGCTTGAGGATCTGGGGAGAGTTGAAGGCACCGCCGGCCACGATAACTTCCTTGGTAGCCTTGACGGAGCCGGGCGAACCAGTGTTCTCGGTCAAGCTGGAGCGGGGGTCGGCGCGGTAGAGGGATTGACCGTACAGATACTCGATACCGTTGGCCTTGGGCTTGCCGCAGCTGCTCTTGGCCTTCTCGAAAGTGACCTTGGTGACAAGGGTGTCGAGGGCAACCTCGAGCTTGTACTTCTTGGAGCCGTCGGGGTTCTTGGCATTAACGGTGTCGTAGACGTAGTCGCGGGGAGACGAACGGCGGTAGTGGAGGTTGTCCATGTGCATGGGAAGCTGAGCGAAGATCTTCTTGTGGTCACGTTCGGGATCAACTACGTTGATGTCCTGGAACAGCATGGCGTTCAGGGCATCGGCAATAGGCTTGGAGACGTTGAGAGGCAGCAGCTCTGAGTAAGGGTCGACTGTGCCCTTGGCGTTAATACTCGCGATAGTAGAGTTAACGGCAGCGTAAAGAGCGTCAGTGTTGACGCCAAAAGCCTTGGCGGCACCCATAAGGGCGGCCGTGAGCTTGATATCCTGGGTAGCGATTCCGATGGGGTCGACAGTGATGTCGATGTAGCCGTCGGTACCGTGGCCCTTCTTGCTGGGAACGTCGTACTCAAGGTGCTCAATCTTCTGAAAGTACTGCCGCATGTTGTCGGTATCCCAAGAGGAGTCGTTGACTAGGTCGCGGATGTAGTTGAAGTCGTTCTTGCTGGGGAGCAAGCTGACAAGGGCGTTGTGCTCGGAGCAACCACCCAGACCGCCGTAACGGGGGTAGAAGTTACCGAGAACGGTAGAGCCCTCAGGGGGGTTCACACCACCTATAATATCCCGAGTTAGTCACCAGATAGAGCCGAAATCCCCATATGGGTTATATGGGTGGTTGATTGGTACTCACTGTAATATTGACCGGAGGGCGTCATGTAAGTCAGCTTTCGGTCCTTCAGAGCCATAGACTCGTTGCCGTAGTGGTGGGTGAAGAAGCCCCAACTGACTTCATTCCTTTCGGATGAAGGGTTGGCCAAGGCAGGAGACTCGACCTCTCGCAAGTGGCCATAATCACCACCAGCATCCACTAGCAGAACACTGTGTCCAGCCTTCGCCAGGTTAACGGCGAGGGGAGAACCACCGGGGCCAGAGCCGACGACGATGTATTCATACGACTTCTGCTGGGGGCGCTTGGCCTTGAGAGTGGGACCAGTCTGGGGGAAGGTGTTCTGGACTGGAACTCGGTCGACGAGCACGTCGATACCATTTTGGTCCACACTGTTAACAAAGCGGTTAGTTATTGAGGTTGCTTCTTCTGAGTTTAGGACCATTTACCCAGCTTCCGTGAAGGGAGCAATGGCGCTAAGAAGCGCCAAGTATGCGAAGGACTTCATTGTAATAAAAGCACGAAGAAAAATAACAAGTCTATATGTGAATGAAGTCTACTATTCGGAATAAAGAATGACCTGAAGCAATTGTGGCAGCGCCACTATTGTTCGGAGAAGGAATAGGGGAAAGGAAGGGGTGAAGAGAAGAAGAGAGCGTGAGGGCTGGTGATCTAAAATTCCATCCTAAAGAGAGCGGCTGAGGGATTCTTATAGATGGACCGGCTTTGCAGCTTGTCGTGTCTCGAACATACGAACTAGTCTAACTATTCTCGATCCCATGTTCGACAATACCCATCCGCAGGGCCACAGCCGTGAATGATTACTCGAAGCTCACTCCTCATGATGTGATGCTTACGGTTGGAATCACCAGAGAGATGACTCTAGCGGGCGGCCAAAGTCAGCCCCGGACACTTCCTCGCTGGATCCTTGACCCTTGGGGCATCATCTCGAGCAATGCTTGGGTCGCCGTAAAAGCTTGTCAACGCCCCGTCAAAAGAAGGATCGACAACGGTGATACGACTAGGGTTGAATAATAGGAACGCCCAGCAGAGAGGACGCACATAGGTAGCCTTCCTCAGAAAGTCCCAATCAAGTACTAAACAAGTGGAACAATAGCCCGTTTTACCCTCTACCGAAACTCACAGTGTACCTATGCAGAACATGTGGAGCGAGAATAGGCTTGGTCCTGCACTCCCTGGCTTGTGAGCATTAGCCAAGAGGCTAGAAGCTGCGTGAGAGTGTCTGGGATAAGCTCAGCTCGAAAACACGACGAATCGGGATACCACCTAGTGAGAAATCGTGTGATATCTGCCTAGCTAGCCCATCTACGACTGAGCTGCGATAGGTCAATATAGACTAGACATAAAGAACACCCCTAATCACTCACCTCGCCCCTGATTGAGAATGCCCGGCCGTAGCACCAGAGTGTCAAAGGCAAGCCATTCCGCTTAAGGCAGCTACTGTACACTATCTACCGGTATCGAGGCAACGACGTTCGTGCTCAGCACACCCACAGTATTTGGTGACATTTACCGGCACGGTAGAAACGTCGTCCTCTCGCTTGTCGGCCCTGCTTCTTGGCTCTGCTTCATGTATGCCCAGCCCGAGCGTGATTGGCACAGACGTGGGTGAATGTTCAGTTCGCCAAGGTGGTGGTGGGCTATTTTCGGACTGTCACGAAGGATGAGGGGCCACACGACTGAGGGACGGATCGTCGTGTTATTGCTCGAGATTGCATAAGATTAAGGGCCTCTTCAAAAAGTGTGTAGAAGACGGAAATATGTCGAAAAGATGAAGTTTTTAGCAATATTACTATAAGTCGTATGTTATGTCGTTCGACTGGGCTCCGCCAAGGCTACTAACATAGTAACTAGCGGGACTGGTGTGGTAGATCTGCCAGTCGCGTTCAGCCTAGCCTCCCGCTACAGTACTGCAGTAGATTCTGCTTACCTGGGATGGGAACAAGTGGCTAAGAGGCAGGCTAGGCAGGCTAGGCTAGGCTGGGCTAGGTAGGCAAGGTAATTGTACGCCAGGGCACGCCGTTCCCGCATTGTCGTCTTTTCGCTTGTGGGTTCTATTTACAGCAACCATATCAGCAGTTTATACCGAGCTGACCCCAGCACAGGAAACGTGTGCATGAGAACAAGACGGCGGGGCTAGTATGGGCTAGGCAGGACTCGGGACATGCGAGCGGGGGACAGCGAAATGAGGGTTGATGCGGTCCGGCCGTGTCTCGTTATCGTATGTGTCGGATCCTCGGATTGGCTGTCAATTGGCATATCTCCTTTCTTACTACAGAACCAAGATGGCCGTCACCTGGGAATGCAACCTTCTGAGGTTTAAGCTTAAATCAGGTCCGCTCCGCCCAATCAACTTACACCGCTTGACGAAATGCATCTTGACAAGCACGAGGTCTGTACTGTAGTAACTGCAGGTCTGCTCACCGATCGCTACCAAACTGTGGGCAGCGCAGCTGGAAACAAGGCCATCGATGGTTGTACGACACTGTGCCGTCGTTCGGGCGTTGGACGTTGTACTCAACCTGTGAGCGGCGCGGGACCAAGCCATGTCTGTACGGTAGGGAATCCCGTGCATGTGTAGCGCACCGGTATATGCCAGGCTACCTAGGTCCTAGGTGAAGATATAAGACGATAGAAAAGCCACAGGCGTTCTCCCCGGACTATAACAACTATAAAACTATACTATACTATATACTATACTAACCTAGGTAGTTAGCTGATTAAGCGCGAAAACCGTGCCCGTAGTTTTCTGTCCGGACCGACCACCATACACTCACTACAGATAGGTATCCGTGACGGAACCGACTTACTACAGTAACCCACAAAAGAAGCCGTATCGAAGCACCACTCTTTGCGTCAATATGCGCCCAGGCGGGATCGACCACATGTCACATATGCAGCCACAGCACGAGCTCAGGCACAAAACCGTAAGCGACCCAGAGTTTGTCTCGCTCAAACAAACATTATCGATTGCGTGCGACCGACCTATATCCATGATGACTATGTCCAACCCCAACCCTAACCCAACAAGAGTCCCGATCAGACCCGATCAAAGTACCGCGCGCAGACAAACAACAGGTAAGCCCGCTGCTTCTAAGCGGAAGTTTGCCCGCATGCCGATAAGAGATACACTACAGTACTATGGGGTAGCCAGGTAAGGCGTTGGTTGTCCAGCATCCCCCCAGCCGAGCCACAAGGACCGGGCAGTGCATCTGGTCCTTCTCCCGTATCCCTTAATTTATTCGCCAACTCCGTTGCTCCTTGTCGGTCTACGGGGTGCCAATTCCTCCTTTAATATGTCCATTATACAATAAAAACGAAAAGCGCACCACGGCCGAGTAGGTATTGCCCTTGTTTATCGCTTCGAGAAACGCATGTCGTCCATCAAGAGGTAACCAGTCGATCAATCAACTCAATCAATCAATCAATCAATCAATCAATCAATCAATCAATCAATCAATCAATCAATCAATCAATCAATCAATCAATCAAGCAAAGTTTTTTTCGTTGCCTCAAACGAGCCCGACAAAAGCAGAAGGTACTGTAGAATGGGGTCGGAGTAATAAACCTATTATCACTCCTTTTAATCTTTTTACTATAGTATCATGATCCCTGACGCAATTCGTCCATTATGCGAGACGACAGCACAACGGCGATAGCCTATAGCCATGTAGTCAGAGCTGACACATGTAAGTAGTAAATTAAATAAATAAAAACCCTAAATAAAACCAGTATCCATCACGGTACCGAAGTGCATCTCTTCTTTTCTGTCGTCTATTTTCTATATCCCAATTTGGTGGATACCGATACGACGTTCCTATCAGACACGCAAGCTCAGAAAATACCGCTTCGGGACACCCGTCCCCCCACTCAACCGCATCGTCGCCGAACGGAGACAACAGCCGTCCCTACCTAGAATTACAGTATCAAAACGTCCACCGGCCACTGATGCTTGATGGTATGTCAGCTTAGCATGATCGTTGAGAGCACGGAAGTTGGAATACGCCATCCACGACAGCATAAAATCTTGATTGTGCGTGCTGAGGCGCGGCAGCAGATTCATACTGTCATCCGTGCCAACAACACGTCTACAACTACAGTTAAATAAATTCCTTTGGCGGCCATTAAATTCACGCCTCGTTAGCTCACCCGGTATGCTCCGCCGTCTGCGGCACATGGGATGTGTGGCTTGCAAATAAGCCAACCGCCCGGGTCCAACCGTCGCCGCGTTCCCGAGCTGAGTGCTCACCTAAGAAGACTTACCCGTGCTCCTAGCGAAGCGTGGGACGTACGCAGACGACGCGAGTATATACCAAGATGACATCGTAAATTGAAGTTTCTATAGCAAATATTCATCGCGAAGGAGTCTGGGCCGGGCCGGTTTATTGCATGCGTAGGTACTAGCTAATAGTAACGTGCCCAGCGCGCAATGCGACATCTAAGTAGGTGTCTAGCAAAAGTAGCATCCGTATGCATGAGCGCAACATGGATCCATCTAACCTAGTCCTCTCGACAGTTGATTTCTTGGAATTTGTCTTTGGTGATCTCCCTGTCGCGTTCATAGACTGTCTCATTCTACCCAGGTAGTCTAGATGGATGCGATCGCGGCACGCCGGCAGTTGAGTTACACAAACTATAATCTCACAATACGGGGGTGTGCCGGCCGGGTAGAGTACGGTAATTGGCCTGGCCGGCACATAGTAGTCTAATATCTATCTGAGCCTAACTTGATTAAGGGTCTATTGGGCGTCTTACACCCACGAGGTTCGATTGTGATGATGCGGTGGCGCTGATGCTGGTAAGCTAGGTGGCTATCGATTAGCCGTCGTGACTGTATACTATGCTTTCATGTATGCATCTGTAGTAAATCACGTCTGGACGAGATGAGATGTTACGGCACGCGTGGTAAGACACCGAAGTTTACTCCAGTTGTCATGATTTGTCATGTAACCTTGATATAGGTTATCGATATCTACCAACCCACTGATACTACCTATGCGCTCCCCGATTCCCTTAAAGCTCCTCTCGCTGGTTATTCATAGCACGATCCAGGTTAAACGCAGCTGAGATGAGCGCAAGATGGCTGAAAGCCTGTGGCGTATTACCAAGCTGCTCTCCCGTCCGCGAGATCTCTTCGCTGAACATCGAGTGGTGGTTCGAGAAAGCCAGCATGTTCTCAAACAGGTTCACCGCGCGCACGAGGTACTTGCGGTCGTATGCGCCGGCGCGCGTAAGCGCTTCTACGAGCCAGAATGTGCACATCGAGAAGGCACCCTCTTGGCCGCCGACGCCTGGTGTTGTGGTACTGAGTCAACTATCGGTTTACGGCTAGGCTGGGGTATTTGATGCCGTGGGGGGATAGCAACGAAGGACTCAGGGAAACGCGAACAGAATAGTACGGGTGTACGGGCATGGGTGTAAGAAAAGACTCACCATCGTCAGAGAGGTCGCTATTGTAGCGATGGACGAGACCCGTGACCGTCAAGCCACCTTTCTCGAACGGAAGAAGAATCCTTTCCACGGTGTTGAGAAATCTCGGATCGTTGGGTGTGATAAAGAACACGAGCGGCGCGATCAAGATTGAGGAATCAAGCATGGTTTGATTCTCGTAGCTCTGGGTGAAGCATTTCAGCTCGACGTTGTACCCTATCGTTATGTTTTCAGTGGACATGCTCTTTTGGAGCCAGAATGTAAGACATGATCCATTACCTTTCTCCATAATTTCCTCGTAGAGATTGTCCCTCGCCTCCAGCCATTTCACACGGTTTGGGCAGGGAAGACAACGCTTGTCTGCGAGGCGGAGTCCGCGATCAAACGCTACCCATAGCATGATCTTTGAATACACAAAATGCTGCTTATTGTTCCTCACTTCCCATATGGACATATCCGGCTCTAAGTGTCGATGAGAGTAACTCAGCTTATGCCCAACGAAATAATCGATCTTAAAGTTAGGACTCACGGTCTACTATAGTTAAAACGAAGTCTTTATCTTATTAGTGGCCGTTCATAATATGTGAATTGAAGATTTAGTGGCCTACCCAGCATCTTGCGGACAGATACCCAAGTATCCCAGGACACTGGTTTCCCGTATTTGTTGCTATAAGAAGTCGGGCGTTAAAGTTACTCCTTATAAGAGGCGACTCATGCTTGGAGCAATTAGGGAGTGTGCGGAAGAATACGGTATATAGGGAGGCAAGAATATTACCAAGCCGAGAAATAAACGACTTGAGAGTACGTACTACAAGTAGATGCCGTCCATTAATTCGCCGTAGATATCGAATTGCTGATGAAAGGCTGCCCCATTACCAATTCGAACAGGCTTGCTTCCCTTATAGCCGTCTAGGTGGTCAAGTTCCTGTTCAGGTATCTCTGTCTCTCCCCTTATGGTGAACATGATCGGTAGCGCGCCGTCCTGGGTCAGCGACTTTTGAAAACGATCGTCAATAAACCGCATATATGCGTCTGCTTCGTCCGTAAACCCCACTGCGTCAACTAATATTAGTATACTTGAACAGTCTCTAAAGGTCGACGAAATTATGAGCGAGATTTACTGCGTAAGAAAATGTATATTGTGAAGCTTGAATCGCGAACCCAACTATCACCTGTCAGTACGAGGTCTTCGTAGATGAGAAGGAAAAATAGAAAAATACTAGTTATAGTGTAGAGAAACAGATGCCTGCCAGTTTAAATTCATATCATAAAGCAGAGTTTTGGTAAATACGTACGAGAAACGATAATCCCAATTACTATGGCCGATTAGCATCAAGCGCGCTGCTTTCAAGCGTAGAACTCACCGAACACCACCAATAGCTTCAGGGATAGAGAATGTCGGAGCTGCGACAATGGCGCCCGTCGGCTCGAATGTGAGCATTTTCAATATCATCAGGCTTCTGAACACTGCAATACTCGGAGTCAGTTATTGCCGTTTGGAGCGTGACTTGTGAGGGTTTTAGAAGCCTTTAGACACTTTTTTGTCTCAAAACGGAAATAGCATCCTCTGAAAGTTGTCGGGGTAAGAAGAAGAAGATAGTCTTGATAACCACTCACCGACTTCTCGCCAGGCACCTTGATATTGGGACTTGGAAAGCCAATTGTACCAAAACAGCTGTGTGTCGTGCTGTTGGGAGTCCAGAACCGCCGTTGTGATGTTAGTAGTTACGTGGTCTGGAATATCCCGACGGAGGATGAAGGAGACGCTTTGGCCTTCATGTAGAGTCACCCTCGCTACTACACCCTCACCCTTCATGCCGTTATGTACTTTTTCAAAGCCTACACTCGGCCCCGTCATGGAATCATCTCTTCTGTGGTCGATGCGGACATCTAGCTGAAGCTTTTCGTGCTTGCTATGAAACGTGACAGTCTTACTCTGACAGTCGTCTGCCCACTTGAGTTCTTCTTGCAAGATCGTCGTTGTATGTCGCTCTCTGGCATAATTAAAAGCTGGGAAGACTTCGACATCTACGTTATCGTGAGCAACCCGGAGCTTCTTAATCGATTTGAAGTACCGTACCCAACGTGAATTTCCCCCGAATGCATTCAGCTCGTCGAACTAGCCATTTCTTGAGCTCTTCAGGGACGCTCTGGGTCTCTCGATATGAGGTTTGCGCATTATTTGGAGTAAGAATATTTGCATTTTTCGGACGCGGGAAGAAATCCACAAGGTTAACTACTCCATCTTCATTGATATAACGGGTCTGGAGAATAGCAGACGACGGAAGGTATTGCTGCTTGGCGGTGCAGGATGTTGGATCGGGTGGCGCAATGCTGAAGTACCCGCCCTTATCTTTGTCTAAGAGGCGACAGAATAAGGACGGCGAGTCGAAATCAGGCCTGTGTCTAACATTAGCTGTATTCATAAGGCTAGCGGCCGGGGCCTTAAGTTATAGGCTAAGACAGCAACAGGCCGGCTGATAGACTGGTTGAAGTATATCTCAGGTCGCGGCTGTGTGGGAAATTAAGCGAGCTCCCATTGCTATCAACTTACCAACACATGAAATCTGCAGTGATCAGATCTCATGTTAGTTTATTTAGAATGATAAAGAATGCCGCGTGCCTCACCTATACTACCATCTATGCTCACCAATGCACATGTCCTCATATTGCCAATCATCCCATAGTGCTCGATTGGGAGATAGCCTGAGGCATCTCGAGTCGAGGCATTCATCGTGCTGCATTTATTCGTTGACATTTTATTAGAGTCTCTGTTCCTTTGGAAGACGAATCAGGATATGCAGATCGAAATAAAGGAAACAAGCGAATGTGAATCTGGGAAGATCGGACTATTGGCAAGGAGAAAGTATTTGTTTAGGTGTTCTTCTTTTTGGCCACCTCAAAGGCAGATGGACTACCTGCTGATTTACGATAGTTTGTCGTGTCCGATATTTATAACGTACAATAGGCATAGAACGTGTGCTCGTCTAGTAACGGTCCCATGATGACGTATAGTGCCCTGACTCTGCCCACCCATCTCGGTCTATCTACCCGAGAAACCATTTACCAAGCTGTTCTTGTTGGGTGTTTATGAGGGATAAAGTTAGGGAGCCGAGAGGCCGGTTGCCCACGTACGCGTACTGTAGATTATCGAGCAACTGACATCATAGATATGGCATACTGGGCCCTTGACTTGTACTAACAAGCAGTAGTCCACTTTTCTCTGAATACCTACCTACCTGCACGTGTCTTTATTTCCTAACTATAACTCTAGATCTCCGGATTTCACTGAATGAAGGTCATATTAAGGCTGTTAACAACTTATCATAGCTTAGTGTAAGAGGGTATGATTGGACATGCTCTTATGGGTAGCTGGTCGGTCTTTACACTTGAGATCTCTATTTTTTACAACAACAACTTGCATAAGTTAAAATTGGGCTGACTAGAAAAAGGAGAGAGAAGAAAAGAAAAAGACGCGACTTACTAGTTTTATAACGTTTTATTAAGAAACAACTTCATGAATCGAACTTTTACTACTAGGCAACATTACGGGGAGAGCGCCTGTGTAGCAGAGGTACCTACTTCTTAGGTACCTATCTAGGACCTCTGTGACATTTGTAGCGGTGGCATCTCTTTGTGATACTGAATACACCTAGTGTGCAAGCCAAAAAATTGGGAGGTGGCGGTGCTTTAAAAATTTAGTCATTTGCCCTTATTTCTCCTTGTCAGCCTCGTTCTGATATGGCAGAATGGTATGGTACAACATACTTACTGTAGTTTCGTATCTGATTAGGTACTAGGTATGTAGACTGAGGGGATTGGCAGGGCAGGGCGGACAGTGAACAGCATCTAAAAATAGATGTGCCCTAGCACCGATGGCTTTCCCTGTAACAACCTAACCCCATTTAGTGTCGATGTTGCTATAAAGTGCACAGGCTCGATGGGAAACAACGAAGCTGTATAGTGAGGATTGTATACAATAGCTTTTTGCTGGATTTCAATAAGACCACTGCTATCTGCGCATATATAGATAGTAGGTAATTGGTAGCCTTTCTTTTATATCTTCTTGAATTGTTCCTCTACTGTGGTTCTGGGTAGGGGACCCTCAATTGGTTCCTACCAAAAGGGGCGCCATGGGAATGCCGTCTTCCTGGTTTGGCTGGCTATCTCTAAGTACAACATTGTGTTGCCCCCAAATGACCATCTGTATGTATATTGTATATTGAAACTTACATATACTTCAGACTAGTTTTGTTTCATGCCCCCAGAATGTCCAAAGTTGGCCACGACCTCTTTTGGCATGGGGATGTCTGCGCCGGCCAATGGGGGCCTTATTCGCAGATCTAGCAGCAAGGTCCCCTGCCGGTCGTGTAAGAGAAGAGGTAGAGGAACTTGACCGCGAACTAAAAGTAGGACAGGGTCCAAGTAGAATGTACCGGTAAATTGTAATGCAGTTTTTCCAGCGCCAATCTTCACCTCCTACCTTCTATCGTATCCAATGCCAAGGCAGCAACCGCGTCGATTCTGTGACCTGTCGCCATCCTGGGCTTGCTGCTGCCACCTCCCTCTTCCACTCGTCAGCTGTCCCCTTAACGAGTCAGTAAGGTCAACTCTTTGTCGTCGACCGACACCAGTAATAGCGCACGGCGTCGTCACCTATGCAGTCGTGAAAACCAACATTCACGTTGCTTGAGTCTTGCCAATCACTTGTCGATGGCTTCAAATGCTGTTCGATGCATGACGATGGACTGAAGCGCTCCTCGCCCCTGGCAATCCTGGAATCCTGTCAATCCTGCCGCCTTACCACAAATTGCTTCGACCGGTGCACTCACGAATAACCTCTCTATTTGTGAGCGCGTCGCAATGGCGTCGCCTACGCCCACGACTTCGCCTCTTCCATCCTCACTGTCGTCGTCGCCTTCGCTATCACCGTCGCCGCTACCTCTATCGGACGAGAAGCCTCCGTTGCCCCCCAATCCACCCGGCACTTCTGCTTTCGGCAACCTCCCGGATGAGATCATACAGCAGTAGGCCTACCTTTCTTGCGCATTGTTCCTCCCGTCCTATTCTCCGTGCATATCCGACTATTTAGTCCTGACAGACGACTACAGCATCTTGCAACTGACTGACCCCGACTCTTTCGCCTCGCTCGTCCTTCTCAATTCAAGATGGAGGCGCATATCCCAGCAAGCCCACCTCTACGCCTACCACCTCTCAAGATGCCGCTCGTATGCTTCGAGCCATCCTCGCATACCTGCGACGTTGATCAACGATGACAATCTGCCTAACTTACGCCGGCTTTTCGCCCGTGAAGTGAAGCGAAACCTCTTCGAGGCCTATCTGCGACCCAAGAAAACCACCGTCAAACTGATATCCAATTCGATCAGCTCGTCCTCTGCGCCTGGTGGGGAAGGCATGCAGTTTAGCCCCTCCCCTCGCGGTCACCATCTCCTCGCCTACAACTCGTCTCGAATCTATGTTCTGGATCTCCGAGGCCCCGGTCTGGTTGTGAAACGCGAGCTGAAGATACTTCGCCGTCCGGTTTCGACGTGCATTGTGGACGATGGTAGTTTTCTGGCCGTCTTGTCGACCGATATGCAAGTCGACCTCTACGATTTAAATCAACAGCCACCGCGGAGGAAGCAATCCCTTATCCTCGACAATACACCTCGAACGATGACCTTGTCGCCTTGTGGGCGAGTTTTGGCGGCTGCGTATGAGGGTGGTATAGAAGTCTCGTCTCTTAACCCCGGGGCTCTTCCCACTGAACGTAGAGCTGTCAAGTGTGATGGCGTAGACGCGCTGGCCTTTTCCCTCGATGGCACACAGCTTTTGGGCACTACGACAACTTCCACAACCCCAAATACCGTTATATTGACGGCGCCATACTACGACCCCGGAAGCCAGTTGGCAAATGATGATATCAGTGCTTTGTGGACAACCTCCATTTTATTCCCCAACACGAGTCGAGACTGTAGCCATGCTGTACTCTTACAGGAGTCGAGTTCGATGGAGGCAACGTGGACATTCACTTACGATAGGAGTTTCGAGACGTTCCGCGCCGTGCGAATAGACGATCTTCGCAATGGTACTACGTATTTCACAGGCCCCGTTCCGACCGCCGCTTCACCGGGACCGCTGTTGCCGTGCACTTCGCCTGCTGCTAACTATCAGGGCGAGCTGGTTTCTGCTGGGTTTCAGGGTAAGGATATCTGGCTATATGGCGTGCCTGAGGATTTAGAAGCTATGCCAGATGCCCATCATCCCGTAGATTCGTCTACCTTACCTACTCTTCACCGTTGGAACAGTGGAACTTCCGTTCGCTCGCCCTCACGGATGCAGGAGACTAATGGGTGTCGCGTTCCTCAATGGCAGATTCTCTGTGACAAGTTGCGCAACACCTTTGTTAGTGGACGAATGATCGCTGAATCAGGTGGTGTTAGCAACGTAAAATGGGTCTCTGGCTTCGGAGAATGGTCCCTTCAAGAGCGTCTGATAATCGCATCGAAAGGAATTGTACCCCACAGGCAAATCACTGAAGAGGAGGGCATTGATTTCGTTGATGGCGGGAGAATTACTATTCTCGAGTTCGATTATGGCCTGGTGAATGGCCGAGAGGAAGAGATTATCATTGAAGTGGGTACGATGGAACCTGAAATCCTCGAAGAGGAGCACCGCGACATAGATACTGAGGTTGCTATTGTCCGGAGGAGGACTGTGGCTCAGCGGAGAGGAAACCGAGGTGGCGTAATGCGCGCTGCTACCACCATCAATCGCCAGGCTGAAGCTTTACTTCGGGTGCCCGCTGCCGAGGAAGAGATGGAGGATCCTCTCATCCCGAGCGCATGAGGACAGCTCGGGACGGTCTTCAACTACCTGTTCCCGATACTCTAGATGATGTGTCTCTAGAGGAGGCCCAAGAAGCACTTGACGCTCCATATACACATGCTAGCCCACGCTCGGGCACAACTTTGCGTAGAGCTGCGACTGCTGCCGCTGTAAACCGGCAGCGCAACCCGCTACCACCGGCTGCTGGCCATGTTGAGTACAGGCGAGCTGACGGTAGGGCGGAGCATCCTCATGAAAGCGATGCCGATAATTGGGTGCCCCCCCCTCCGCCATACTCTAAAGAGGACCCGGTGGTTGACCTACCTTCTTTTCTTCGTCATACACCTATTCCTGGGATTAGACGAAATCCTCCCACATCTTCCGACATACCGCCAGTGCCACCACTACCTAATGTACTGCCGGTTTCCCAGATCCCCCCAGGCGGTATAGTATCTGCCACGAACCGTCCCGAATTACCACGCATTCGCACTTCTCCCCTAACAGAACGGCATAGGCAAATGTCCCAGAGTAGTGTTGTGTCACAGCGGACCGCACAGAGTATCAATCAACGACCGGAGGGTCAAGCGGCTCTACAGCCGAACGCTTTTGCACAAGATTACGTAGCACCCAGAGAAGTTGCTGACTCTGAGGACATCTATGATGCTACTCCTATTGGGACACCTTCCTCCGATGATCTAGCATCAGGGGCACGGTTTATGTCGGCGGTAACTCCGGAACGCGAACGACCTTCTGCTGGAGCCCAGTCATTTTCAACAGAGTACACTCCTACCTCTTCTAGATCTCTGCGTCTTGGAGAAGGTATCGGCTTGGGCTCGATGCGGCCACTTGAGCCGGTCGCTAGTATTCCCCTGTCATCTACGAGTGGTCCCATGTCCTATGACGAATTAATTGGGGGCGAGGGTTTTGATGAAGCTCCTATTGTTCGTCGATTACCAAATGCGTCGACGTGGCCGAAAGCACCTGCTGCTCCACCGCCCGCGTCCGTATCCACCTTTGCTGGTTATCCTCGCTCTGCGCCAGCCACAAATAGGAATAACGAAGAAATCATAGCGGCCTCATTAGGGCCCGAGCCAGGGCCAGAGGCAAGTGTGAACATATGGAATAGCCGGGACGGCGATGGTGCCCATCGCTCCGCGTCAGGCAATATACAATTCTCGCGGATAGCTACTGGTGGCCGTGGTGATCTTGACGATAGATCCCGACGATTCAGCGGGGTGCCTCAACGACGCCCTCCATCCCCTCCCGAGCAACCACTTATTATTAGTACACCAACTGGATTAGCTGGAGCGTTTGACGTGCCTCAACCAAACCTGGCGGCTAACCCGGCACACGGCCCTGTCCTTCATGCTCCAGTGCCTCGTCATCCGCGGCCAACTCCTGGAAATCCCTTGAATCGACCTACTGCTGAGCGGCTGGAAAATATCACCGGTATTGGGCCTCGGGTAGAGCCCAGAGTCAACCCGGAAACGTTGGGCGTTCCACCTACCTCTTCGTCCCAATTCTTCTTTCGCCGCACCAGTGTGCATCGCCGCCCAAGCCGGGCCCGTCGCGGCGCTCTGAAGAATCTTCAAGATGCGAGAGAGAGAGGTTGGACGGGGCGGAAGAAGAAGAAAACGCAAGAGGACGAGACGACAACAGCTGCGGGCTGGACAGATGTTCCTAGGCCACCAGATGGACCGCCAGCCCGCACTAAAGAAAAGAAGTGTGCAATTATGTGAGGAGCTTGGCTCGACCAAACGTTTGGTATGGGGTCTCCTTACGCAAGACTGCCTTTTCGTATTTTGGGAAGCGGAAGCGATATTTATGCAATCAGTTTTGGAATTGGCGATACCCAAGTACTGTGTTATTATTACAATATGAGGCAAACGACATTTGAAAGGAGCGAGATAGGGAAAGGTTTTCGAGACGAATTATTTCTGAAATACGGTGTCCTCTGTGGGGATGGATAGTGGGCTTCTTTCCTAGGACCGGCAGTGTATATGATGAAGCCACTCGCTAGAGATTTAGGTGCGTAGAAATCTTATGATTAAGTAATACAGAGTCAGGCGAGCGAGGCGTTTGAACATATGTCATTCGTGTAGTGATAGGGTTTTTACTGCTGGTCAGGTTCATTTATGAAGTGGCTAACTAAGGAATGATGATTCTCGAAGAAACAAAGGCTACACCGGTAATTCAGATATCCTCTTCGTGAAGTTTTATAACTAGCCTAGGTTTCGTAAGACATTATTGGGATTCTTCTCATCGGCGTCACGGCTGCGTTATTGGCCAATCTTAGGTATTTACCTTGTTTTTCTGACTTCGAAGTAACACCGTGGTATGATTCTTCGTATACGGTTTGGTTCATCTCGTCAAAGTCAATGGTTACCCCTGCTAACAAACAAACTTCACGTCTGAAAATATGCCTTTGCGTAGGTAGGTATTTATTCATGCGAAGAAACTCGTTGTCTTCTATCCTTAGTCAGTGGTTCTGCACTATTGCCACTATCTTTTCTCTCTCCATTGAAACTGTAACGCTGCGGTCATAGTTGGGATATCTTTAAATACAGACTCTTGAAACACTAACGCCGAGCTATGCTGCCATATCACTCTCATCTCCTCCTCCTGTGACGGGTGACTCGTCTGAACAAGATTGGTGTTGGTCATAGAGACAAAGTAACCTCCCTGGAAACGAGATGGTAACGTCCAGTAAAGCGCGACTGTGATCTCACACCGCCAACGCCAACACTAGCTATGAGTCTACACTGGCTAGGCAACTAAGGAGTTGGGCGTGGCTGTATCTCGTCAGCGGTAGACCATGGCTTGTGCCGGTCGATTGGCGGCATGGTTGAGAGTTAGGGATCACAGAAATATTACATAGGTGGCTGTCTCGCAACCTGTTGACTTTGTCTCATTCCCTCCACTACGCTTGCTTCTTTCCCTTGAGCAATTCAATTATCGACTTCCGTTACGTGGTTTGAAGTAATAATTCCAGAGCATGATGTCTCCGTTCGTTCGTTTGGTAGATGCTCAGTCGAAGTTCATCATCTCCACCTCTTCATCCGCTAACGAACTCAGCCCCGAACTAGGAGGCCGAGAATCGTTACCATCGTCTGCTGTGGGTTCAGGGTCGGGAGGTCGTAGTGATGCCTCTCGCATCCTAGTGGCCCATGCGGCAAGGGTCGTGTCAGGCCCGCCCTCTATCACCACCTCGCCATGGTCGATGCTGCGCCCCAGAATGGTACCGGCGTACTTGGAATCTTGATCGGTCTTGTTGTGTTTTCTTTTCAATGCTGTTGAGAAATGAAGCGGTCAGGACCAGTCCATTGTTGGGCATTAGGTAGTTATGATGGAGATAAATCGTGCCAGTGATACTTACCATCCAAGTAATCTGATGGTCTCTCCTCCACTGCGCCGTCCTCTCCTTCGGCGCCTGCTGTTATCGCACCTGGCGGTGCAACAACGCCGGCAATCTTGCGTATGCGTTGGTTCTTGCGGCCCATGGCCCAGCGGATGAACTCATCGACGCCGCTCGTGTCCTCCACCTCATCGTCGCACTCCTGTAACGTCTCGTCGTTATCCACTGTGTCGCTGTGGCTGAGACGGCGACGCTTCGCTGGCGGTTCTAAGCTCGCACTAGGGCAGAGCGCGCCGCATTCTTCTAGCGCAAGCCGTACGTCGACCACGTCGGGGGTGCCCGGCGGCCCGACGTAGTTGTTTATGGTGGCGTGCTCGGCGGTTCGCTTGGAAATGGTGTAGAGGTATTGCCCTGCTATCTCGGTCAGGCAGTCGATGGTGCTCGGGGTCGACGCGTAGTAGCCCTGTGCCCGCAGGATCTGGAGGATGGCTGGGCGCAGGAGCGCGAGATGGATCTCGGACGGCGTGTACAGCCGGTGGCCGTTGTACGATGCCATGGCTTCGGTTGTTGGCCGCTTTCGACTGTGTTGTGTGTATGAGGGTTGAAGATGTGCCGAGTAAGGAAGGAAAATCTCAGTTTGAGGTATTCGACGCGCCAGATGTGCGCTGGTGCGGAAGTAGGACAACTACCTAGTGATAGGAAGAATTCTGCAGCATGGTGGGCGAGGAGGTATTAAAATTTAGAGTTTGGGATTGGTTTCGAGGGTTAGAGTAAGGTTGTTTGTCTGGCACAGCACGTAGCCCGAGCCCGAGAAACTCAACCTTAATGATATGTGAACCTACAAAAGTAGAAGCATTCACGGTAACACCCCGTGTTTATTACCTAAGGTACACTACCTAGTTAGGCCCCACCACGCAGCAACGGTGGGGCATTCCCGCCCGGGTACATATTGTATGTACTCTACCCTGTTGGCTCGTCTCCACTCGAGATCCCACAGCAGGACTAGCACTCCCCACACTGGGGTTCCTCACTAACCTAAGTGGACTTCCAACTCGAGGCGCGACAACGAATGCAGCGACTGCGATTCTCAACTTGTACTATCTGCCTTTTCCCGAAGCGCAAGGCGTGCAGTCCAACTCACTACCTAAGTCACGTCTTGTATCCTAGATGCGCTACATGCGATTGTACGTCGACAGTGATTGAACCTTATTCGACCATTAGTAACCTTGTGGCTACCTAGGTAACCTCTGCAATCTCCCGTTCACCAACCTACTTCAATCCGGCCATCACCAACCATTCTCAACCTCCCACAGTCGACGCACCCCCCCTCGCACCGCATTGTGTCGCCTCGCCTCGCCTGGCCTTACGTTGCCACCCACTTGGAAGGCGCATTCATAATGGCGTCTACTAATGCCAAACCAACTCTCAAGGTCAACACAAACCATCAGCAGATGCCTCCACCATCGGTGGCCTCTGCGACTACCGCGTCCGAGAACCCGAGACCAATTCTCAAGCTCAATACCGGCTCGAGAAAGTCGTCTTTTAGCGGCGATGGAGCCCTTAGTTCTGCTGGGGAGAAGAAGATCTTGAAGATCAAAATCAATAGCCAACCGGGCACACCAGCTCCGACCACGGTCGCTCAGACACCAAGTGCCACGAAGACCAAAGCTGGGCGGACCCCCAAACCAAGCGCAAAACTCGCCGACTCCAAGAAGCGCGGCTACGAAAGTGACGAAGATACGCCACTATCAGTCGCCCGCCCGAACAAGGCTATCAAAATCATGCATAAAATCCCCCACAAAACTAAACCGTCGTCCGTCGCCACTCACCCCAGTACGCCTATTAACACTATCAGATTTAAACCTAAAGGAGAAACTATCTCGCACAAGCCTGGTGATGCATATGATTCGGAGGCTAGCGATCGCGAGGCGGATCCTCAGCGAGAAACGAACTTTATTCTTCGTGTCATGGACGGCGAGCCTGCCCAGTACCTGAAGAAAGCATTGGCAGAAGGGTTAATTGGACAGCCGAAAGCTAATGGTGGCGCGGATTTCTCCGTGCAGTTTATCGACAGCAGGGAACGTCGAGCGATGGTAACAATCAATGGTATCAACTATGCAGCGATCCTGGTCCAGCTCCCGACTATCACCGAAGCGATGAAGACTTGGGATCGCAGGAGCATGATGAAGAACTCCGATATAACCGAGATGTTATTGTGCTTTGCGGTTGTCAGCGGAGAACCTGAAGCCAAGTCTGTACCGTTGCCTTCCATGGTAGGCAAGAACGAACTGAAGTGGCCCCACGGCATCACGCCCCCTATGCATGATGCGCCGAACCGACGGTTTAGGAAAACGTTGTCAGAGAAACAGTGGGAACGCACACAAAACCAGGTAGCTAAGCTTCTTGAGGATGACGCAGCAGCAGACGAAGTGAGAACGGATGTGATCATGGAAGATGATGGTGATGCATATGACGAAGATGACGAGGATGCCGAAGGCGAACTCGAGCCAGACGATTATTTCGGCGACCAGACGCAACAAGATGTCGACATGGATGCAGAAGCAGAGTTGGAAGAAGAAGATCTTTTAAGAGAATTCTTGGCAGATGACGAAGAGCACGGTGGCGCCACACCTGCGACACAATTAGAAGCACCTACACCTATGACTATGGGCGGAAATACACCCATGCCTCTTCAAGAAGAACAAGTTTCCGAAGAAGAGGATGAAGAGGAGGACATCTCTGATGAAGATGAAGACGACGACGACGAGGCGGATGATGACGATGGCGGCAATGATCGAGAACGCAAGCAACAGCTTAGCGAGCTTCACGAGTTGCAAAAGCAGTTACAGGAGGCTGAGAAGAAGCTCGAGACTACAACAATGCCAATCCTCAAGAAACGTCTGTCTTCGAGCATAGAAAGCACCAAGAAGGAGATCAGTGTTAAGAAGGCCGCTCTCGGATTAACGGAAGAAGACTAGGAGCTCTCCGTGGCCGAGATGGGGCGAGATGAAGTACTGCAGAGTATTGCGGGGATGGCTTCTAATAGCAACTTGCGGTCGTTATACGAGCCTCGAATAGCAACTCTGGACACAGTCATTGCGGATCTTAAGCTACGGATACAATCGCGAAAAGACCGCTCTACAAACAGCAAGAAACAGAATTATGAGCAAGTCGTATCCTCCAGTACCATGAGGGAAGAAAGTGCAGCGGGTGACACCCCAGACACCTCACTCACGTTGGATAAAGAGATAGAAAATCTCTTCTCGGGCTGAGCTGAGTATCAACTAACCTACAATGGCCCGTAACATGACCTCAACTATGGCTTACATGTGTCTGTGGATATGTGGCAGAGACGGATAGATGGTTACGAAGCGAAAGTAAAGCGGTTGAAAATAGCGGTTTTTTGTCTTGTTGAACATACGCATGGTTATTGATATTTCTTACGGGACGGGGCGGAAGGGATAAAGGCTGCGACGGAAAAACCTCATTTGATACCCACTCTGTTGTTACGTTCTATCTCGTTATTTTGCTGTATCATTGGAATATAACTTTTACTCTGGCACAGGTAAACTCTCCTAATCAACATTCAGGACGTGTTTACGTTTTGCTTACCTTTATTGAGTATGGCCTCGCAAGAGCCCAGCCGTGGATTACCTTTATATCTACTAAAACAAGGAGATTGCATTAGATCGTCGATGCCATCAAGAATAATGTTGGGGAAATGAATAAAAATTGATGTACAATTTCTATTACACAGCTGTCTAACGAGAGCTTGCTCTAAACCGCAGATAATCATGTAGCTTCTGCACATGCGAACCTGCCTCTAGACTTTAGTTTGAGTATTTTATACACACAAGACATATACATAGAGTAGCAAGTTGACGGACACATGTCTCGCCTTGTCCTCTTTTCATGCTTAGGTCCGACATCATATAGGGTGGTTTTTAAAACACGTAACTGGGAGTACCATAGGTAGGTTGCAGCGCACTCCCAGCTCCCCATTCCACAGAGCGAAAAAGTAAATGTAGAGAGACTTGCAAAGTTTCTCCAGGACCTTTCCCCCCCCTTTTTTTGGCGGCTGTGCTCATCACATGGACTTGAGGTAATTGCTCTCCTTGATCTTGGCTTTGCGCTCGCGGCGCATGGAGCGGCGGAGCTCCTCGCGGGCGTCGTGGGCGGCCACGGCGCCCTCGGCGGTGCCCGACTCGTTGGCTGGCAGGTTGATCGTCTGGTGCTGCAGGGGGATCTTGGGCGCCAGGGCCTCGATGTTGCCCTCGGCCAGCAGCTTCGCCTCCAGGGTGCGCTGGCGCTTTGCGGCGAGGCGGCGCTGTTTCTTGGATTTTGCTTTTGAGCGTTGTGGTTAGTCCTGGTGGTGTTTGTGAGGAGGGAGGGGGGGGGGAGGGTGCAAAGAAACTTACAGAACTCGTCTCCGGCGTCGTCCGCCTCGCCTTCGTCCGCCTTCTGCTGCACCTCGAGACACTTCCATAACCACTCCGGGTACGCATCGTCGGCGAGCGCGAGGGGGTCCGCCTTGTTCTTGAAGTAGTTCAAGCCCGTTAGGACGGTGCCTTCGGGACATGACGATAGGCCCTCTGCCGCTGCTCCTGCGGTGGCGCTTTCGCTGTCGGCTAACGGCGTGCTTAGTGGTGGAGGGGTCGTCGCGGTTGCGGTCGCAGGGGCCTCGGCAGCAGCTGGCCGTGTCGCCGTGCTCGAGATCGGTCTGATGCTGCCGCTGCGGATCGGCAGACTCCAGCTGCTTGAGCCGGCTCGAGGCGTCCTCAGCGCCGAGGCGCGTTGCAGACACCGCCGGCAGATCATCGCTGCGGTTTAGATCGATTGGCACCGGCCGACGAACTAGCTCGTGCCAACGGGTAGTTGAATTGCGAAGAGAGGTTCACAGGACGTGGAAGGCGATTGAGGGCTCTTGCTCGCTTCGATGCTGGGATTAATTGGCGAACGGGCTCAAGCTCCAAAATTTTGTATGGGGTGGTCGGAGCTTCGAGGGCGGATTGGCCGACGCCCGCCGCTACGGCTCTCAATTGACCCCAACGACATCGGGAGAGACTGGCTTACGAAGTAATGCGATAAGAAATAAACGCACGGCATTAGAACAGAAAAGCTATCGCCTGCCATGTTGGAATTCAAATTAATTTTCGACTGGCGAGACATTTGTAGATTGACAGGTTCAATTGCCCGGTTACTTTCTTCTTCTTTCATGTTGTTATGTACAATTACAGACGCAGTGAACATCCCAAGGCGCCTACACCGCAAACCCGAGATGTCACTCATAGCTTTCGTTGCACTTCCTCTAGATCGGCATTCATGTCATTGAATGCCTGAAAGCTCGGCCATCTCGTAACAAAATCGTTGTCCAGGTGGATTTGGCGTGTCAATCTATTTCTTCCCCTCGGTGTAGTTCTGTTGTTCAAACAGGTAGCCCCGTACCCGGTGGTCCTTGAACATCTGTATGTATTTCTCTGTCGAACAAATTAGCCCGTAGTTTAACAATCCAAGCTCATGAATGGTGTAATATCTATGGGGAATTTCTGGGTTTTGCATGCGCATTCGATTGATTGAATGATTGATTGTGAGCTACCGGGGAAAACCCAACTAACCTCGTAACGGACCGCACTTTTCGAGGTGGTTCACGCCCTCGCGGTAGTAACATTTGCTGAGCTCCTCGCGGACCAGACGTCCCATCATAACTTGCACCCACTGCTCGCGGATCACGGCGTCCTGGGCCTGCTTCAGCCGCTTGTTATCATCAAAGTCGACACCTTCGAAAGTGGGAGGGACGGTTGGCTTCTTGGCCAGGAAGGCCGCGGATTCAGGGGTCGGCATGGCGAAAATGCAGGTGCTTGGGGCTCGCCGGACGTCTGTCTATGTAGCTTCTGATGGCAGCCGAAAGTGATGCCCGGAATCTCAAAACGAGGGGGATACGTGTTGGCGCAGAGGGCTGCTTTGTTGCTGTATTCAACGTCGAGCTTCCTGCATTGGCTGAGCTGCTACTGGCTGAGGGTCAAAGTCACGTGAGACATCTTGGCACAGAGCCGACGCAAGCTTGGGCCTTGGGATATACTTAGGTACATAAATGGGAGCAGAGTTCCAGGTACCGAGGGATCAGACAAACTGAGGGTAGCCCCCCTATCTGACTAACCTCTACTCAAAATACCTGATTACGTGCTACCGATACTCGGCTAAACCTTTTATGGCACCTAAAAGATAGCAAGCCTCGTGAGCTTATAGGGCGAACAGCGGACCAAGACAATAACATATTTGCTTTCTTTCCGGAGTAGGGGTTAGCGAGGAGCGTATGCCCCCCAAAGTTAAGGAATTTTAATAAAAAAAAGAGCAAAATTTTAGTTTTCGCGGCGTAGCCGCCTAGCGCTAAAGGCAACTTTAAATATAAATATAAAACTGCTGGGCGGCAATGTACCAGTCCACTTCACGTAGGTACCTACTCTGTGTACGGATAATCTCAGGTACCGGAGTAGTAAATGCTACCTCCTGTGGGTAACTACATGTAGGTAGGTGTCGGCGTGCATTAAACATCCACTTATCTAAAGGCTAAACCTTCACCGCCCGCGATAAGCCCCGCTTGTTCCAGCGGCAAATCAATTTTTCTAGGAAGGGTCCAACAAATTTTCTGGCGAGTTCAACCTCTCCGTCCCGCATAAATACAAGCAAGCTTCCTACATTCCTGCACTTTCTCAACCTCACAGCGTCCTCCCCTCTTCCCCATTCCGCAAGCTTCCTCGTCTCTTTCAACTATCATTCATTCCATTATCAATCAAGATGGGCAAGGTCAAGCAAGCAAACGGCAAGGCCGCAAAGGCTGCAGACCCCCTCACCTCAGTGAAGAAGGCGGGCGTGACCAAGGCTACTGACAGCCCAAAGGCCAAGTCTAAGCAGCTAGCCAAGGATATTGCTTCCAAGGCTGCCAACGGCAAGGCCAAAGACCTCAAGAAGAAGAAAAAGGTCGAGTCCTCTTCTGAATCGGAGTCTGATTCGGATGAGGCCAGCGAGGACTCCGACTCTGCGTCTGAGGATGCTGCCGACTCTGACTCTGACTCTGATTCATCCGACTCCGACGAGGAGGACAAGAAGAAAAAGGCCGATCCCAAGAAGGCTAAAGCCGATGTGAAGGCCACAAACGGCAAGGCTAAGAAGGAGGCTGAGTCCGACTCCGAGTCCTCTGGTTCCGACTCCGAGGAAGAGAAGGCCGACACCAAGCAAAGCAAGGGTGGTGCCAAGGTAGAGGCTGATGTGAGTTAACCATCCACAGGTTAATGAATAGTAGCTAACCATAATCCAGTCTTCTGATGAATCTGAGGAAGACTCTGACGACTCTGACGACTCTGAGGAGGCCGAAGAGGACAAGTCCGAAGCCCCTAAGAAGCGCAAGGCTGAGGATGAGACCTCTACACCATTCAAGAAGACAAAGACGGAAGAGTCGTCCGGGGACGAGTACACAACCCTGTTCGCAGGAAACCTGGGCTGGGGTATAACCGATGACATCCTATACGAAACATTTAAGCACTTCGAAGGCTTGACAGGCGCTCGCGTCGTTACTGACAAGGCCATGCAG
The DNA here is from genome assembly GCA_003426235.1 of Xylaria polymorpha. Classification (NCBI taxonomy): domain Eukaryota; kingdom Fungi; phylum Ascomycota; class Sordariomycetes; order Xylariales; family Xylariaceae; genus Xylaria; species Xylaria polymorpha. The sequence continues at coordinate 25,200 of NQIM01000138.1, read as the reverse complement.
CGATCTCGTGGCTTCGGATATGTTGACTTCGAGTCCCATGAGGCTGCCAAGGCTGCCTTCGAGAAGATGCAAGGCTATGAGCTTGAGGGTCGGGCACTAAACCTTGATCCCTCCAAGCCTCGCCCCGCTGGCGAAGAGACTCCCAATGCCCGTGCGAATGATCGCGCTAAGCAGTTTGGAGATTCTGTTAGTCCCGAGAGCGACACCCTGTTTGTCGGCAACTTGCCGTTTGAAGTTGATGAAGATACCGTCGGCGCGTTCTTTGGCGAGATAGCTGAAGTGAAGAGCATTCGCCTTCCTAAGGATCCGTATGTCCCTAATTCTGTTTCATTTTTACCTTGGCATTCGTTTTCTAACTATTCTCAGCGACTCTGGCAACCCTAAGGGATTCGGCTATGTCACTTTCAACTCTATCGACGAGGCCAAGTCTGTTTTCAACTCAAAGAATGGTGCTTACATTGGCGAGGGTCGCGGCGCTCGCGCTATCCGCTTGGACTTTGCCGGTCAACGACCTCCTCGTGAAGGTGGTGGCTTTGGTGGTGGCCGCGGAGGCGGCGGTCGGGGCGGCGGTCGAGGTGGTGGTCGCGGTGGCTTCGGGGGCCGAGGTGGTGGCCGTGGCGGTGGTGGTGGCTTCGGAGGTCGTGGTGGTGGCCGAGGTGGTGGCCGTGGAGGCTTTGGCGGCGGCCGTGGAGGCAAACCTTTTGAGGGCAAGAAGGTAAGAAAACTTGCGACTCCGCACTATTTCCATGACTGACGTAGTTGTCGCAGATTACCTTCTAAGGTGACACAGCCGCACATGAGACGTTCTGAGGGCTCTTCAAACACGCTGGTTGGCTTTGTGGGTTGTCGGCTTTACAAAAACTATTAACCCCCCAAGGGGTTTGTGGGCTTTGAGGGCTAAGCTTCGTCCTGGAGCTGTGATTTACCTGTGGGCTTGATCCGGGGGCAACTCCTACGTGGATTCTGAGGGCTGAGGGCTTCATGAACGCGCCAATGTCTGGGATTCATTGCGCGTTTTGATATGTGATGAGACAACTCTTAATTTGTTACGATCGGCTATTCCTCTGTGGGCACCGAGGGCTTCTAGTGATGGAGGGTGGGTGGGAAACTTCTTATGCTCCTAGTGAGCATCTTGACGTGGGCCACCCTTCTACAACTATGAGGGCTTATGATGGCGTTCGAGGGCTTTGCGGGTTGGCTTTGTCTGTTTGCTTGTTTGGCGAACACCTAAAAGTACATGCGTCAGTCGATGCCTCCTTTCTGCTATACCATTCGGTATATCTTGGACCTGGAAACATGGGCTAGTCGTCGGTGAGTATACCCATATACCCCACCTTGTGTATTATGTGGCATTGGTATGCCATAGGCAACCTTTTGTAGCTTTCCTAGTTCAAGTGCTCTGTGTTCAAGATAGTCGTCCAACGTTGATATGGCTTTTGTTTCAAGTCTCGCCTTGGGCCGTGACTAGAGCCTCATGCAGCAAGTATTGACCCACTTCATAATATTGTTTTCCCACCCGAAATACTTGCAGTAATGTATATGTATCCCGGGACCAACTCATGATGCTGGACATACTACCAGGTAAGGCTATATTGTCCTTATGCCGTAGTTTGTGGCCTGCATTCTAGTATCTCTCCGCAAGTCGGACACCCTGTTCCAGTTCAGTGCATCAATTTACCTCCAAGTTACCATGGATTGATGTGATGAACCTAAGCCTGGAGACCAAGGCGGTACTTCTTAGGTAGGCATATGGATGCGCGAAACCAGGAGACACACTTTCCCCAAGTCTTTTTGTTCGTGTATGTGCTGATTTAAGAAGGGGATCCGCGCCATTCGAAAAAAGAATAGTCCTGGTGTTGTTGTAGGCTAAGATAGCGCTGGCTGCTTTATCTTAAACGGGTAGGGCCAATGTCGTGTTTCGAACTAGGCGAATTTGGTTGGATCATGAAGTCGGGCGTAAACGCCATTCTTGAGCATAATTTTGAATACAATGAAACCACACGAGAGGAGAGGCGTGGCAATGTGCCGTGTCAGATGGATGCCTAATTGTCCCGGGTGTTCGCCGTGATATGGTAAAGATAGAGATACAACTAATTCATCTACATAATGGAGTCTCTGCTTCAGAGTTTAGTCCTTTTGTTTGGTACTATGCCAGAAACTCGGTGTTTGGTGTATTTGATATTCCAACTATATCATCTACTCTATCTACCTAGCTTGTCGATATTTGGCTTCGGCGGCTTTCCTGGAGCTGGGGCCGATGTTCTCACGAGTGGCAATATCGACTCCTCGGCCTAAACGTACCTAAAAAGAAAAGTGGCAGCAGCGATCTGTTCGAGCTTGTCGTTGGACTTCCCACGCGCTGGCATGGACTTCGAGGTCCGAAATGAGACGGGCATTCTACAGGAACGGTGTGAACGACCAGGGGAAATCCGTCCCGGTAACTACCGTGGTGACGGGCGCCTGCATGCCTACTACGCCTCCGTCTCCGTCTCCGTCTCCGTCACGCCGTCGGAATCTACTGGTAGCGGTAATGGATCGGGAGCCCGACTTCATATGCCGCTTCTCCTTCTATTAATGCGATTGGCTAGAGTTTGATGGGTGCCGCTTTTGCGCTTTTCATATATACTAAGAAGCACGGCTTTGCCTGTATATGCTTTCTTTCTTTCTCTCTCTCAGAGTATACGCAACGAGCTATACACGTGACATTCTTCGATGAGATGTATTTATTCACGAGGGGAGGTGGAAGCCGATGAGTGACATATCAACACGAGAAAATGGTTATATTTCCAGCGAGGATAACGGTGCAGCCACTCCGAGAGTCCCTTCCTTGACCCGTAGTCGGGCGATCTTTCTATTTTTGGGAATGCCCATGTGGCCGGTGAGGGAAAAAAAAAATCGTACTGAAAATCGGCAGTTGGGAGAAAACATCATCCAAGGGTCGATGATCACAAATGGAGATGGTAGACACAATGACGCGAGATGAGATCTGAGACGATTCCGGGTCGTCCCTGATGGTCTGTCTTGGTTTAACGACTGATGGCGCAATCACGGGTCTTAGTAGTATAAAAACGGGGGGTCACTTGAGTCCCTACCTAGTATAGGTAGTGAGATGATAGTGTAGATACTACCTAGTTCAGGTAAGGGAGTTAGGTCTCTACGCACAGCCTATAGGGGTAGTTCAGATAATGACTTTGCGATTTAATGATGTTATGGTGTGAGCCAAAGATCATAACAGTCGTGAGGTGACTTTTGAAACAACGTGGGAGCTTTTAAATCCAGGGTTTGAATCTGTTCCGTTCATGTTGAGCGCATTTAGGGAGAATGTTGTCTGCTTGGGTCTTGGGCCTTAATTAGGTAGGTACCTACTTTGGTTATCAATGCACCCACCCATTGCCATGAGAAAGCGTGCTGTGGGTCCGAGGGGCATCATCCTTACTACATTCATTAGAGGATACATTCATTAGTGCAGAGGGATCACCCGCCTAATACCCCCGACCCCTCCAACATCACCTGGGTTTCTTGGCTGATGCGATGGCGCGATTTGTATTTCGAGGTACCCCAGCTAGTATGTAGATTCCGATGTCTACTAACCTACCATCTCCTATCCTACCTACATATATGTACGATTTAGTTATCGCCCAAGACACCAAGACACCAAGACACCAAAGACCTTTGAAAGAACCTACCTAGTATCTAGAGGTAAGACAGAGATAGGTAACAAAGGAAAGAGGGGCATTCACCAACATGCCATCCTCCACCATCCTCAGCCCATCTCAACAAAGCCCCGTGCGACCACTCCCATTTACTTGCCCCCTTACCTTATTGTTAGGTGCTCAGTACCTAAGGTAGACAGATACCTATATAGACTATCTACTAGCTGGGGTACAGGAGAGTACCACCACGACATGCGCGCTTCCAAATCGCACATTTGGCCGTGTACTGCCACTCCCACGCTCCCCCATGATCTTGGTCATCATCGTCATCATTGAGTGGCTGATCATTCTCATCCCATCCCAACCCATCTCAAACATCCCAAACTTGGCCGAGCCTAGTTCCTCTTTCGTCCTTTTTTTCTCCCACGCCGCAATCACGTCCATCACATCATACATACAGACGCCTACACTACCTTACAAGCCTATGGGCAGGCGGCCACGTAGGCTTCACTTTTAAACTTCGGCCCGTTAGTCTCACTCGCCATTACCAAGTTCTCCAAGTTCTCCAAGTGCTCTGCTGCTCCGTCCAGATAGATGCCCGGCCACCGCATCGGGTAATGGTACAAGTGTCTGTTCGATAAACCCTGCTCCCACCCCAGTTCCAACCCAACTATTGGGCAAATACATGTACGACGGCAACAGTACATCTCTACAACTCTACAACAGTCCCGCGCAAGATCAACCGGACTGGGCGCTACTGGACTGTAGTGTACCAAGTCGACGTGCAGCGCCGCCGTGAGCCGTCATCCCGCAGTTGGCGAAGCCCGGTCGTCGTCGTCTTCCTCCTCTTATCTACATACTTACGCTCTACTATTATTATCTCCTTTTACATGCTTCACCACCATAACAACGTCTTGATCCACGAGCGCCGAATCTCCATGATAACATACCTACGCGAGCATCAAGAACATGCCGTCCACCACCCGAGTTCCTGGCGAGCCAGGCTACCGTGCTAACCGACCAGCCCCATCTACCACCACCGCTTCTACTGCGCTACCCCGATCCACTGCTGCTTCGACCCAGCAGCGACAAGGGCGTGATGGTCAGTCCTCGTCATTAGGAGTCGATAGACAGCAGCTGCTTACAAACTCAGAATCATGGATTGAAGTATCCTCGCACCCCTCTTCCTCCTCCGTATCGTCCATCGGCGACGAGATAGACACCACTGGTCTTCAAGTTGGTTCGTCCTATCGCCCTAGGCGGCGACGCCCTCACCAGCAGACTTCCGCGCACGTCGATGCAAGACAACCCGCCGGACAGGGACATATTGGTGCTGGCGCCAGTAGTCAGGAGGAATACGACGAAACGGAAAGCGACGAGGATCATCTTTTGACCAGCTCGACTGAGAATGTCATCTCCGGGCATGCCACTCGCCAGACCCCTCTTCGACAAGTATTTTCAGCGCAGGTTGTATATTCCGACTCTAGTGATGATGATGACGAGAATGCAACCGCTCTGGGTAGGCGACCATCTGAACCGTTCCGCCCCCAACCCAACGCCTTCTCTCACCCGCCATCGCACCTTCTTCATCGACACTCGGCCAGTTCAGCCGACCCTCAGCACGGCAGACGGTCTTCATTCGTCCGACGGTCGCATACACGAGCTGACCGCCAAACGCCCGATTTTATGACTCCAAATTACCAAGCTGACAATGACGCCGCCCTGCGTGCCAGTTTGACGACCCTACTCAGCTGTGCCGCAGCGGCAAGGAGCCTGCCAAGAGACGGTGAAAAGGAGTTGGGTGAGCGTCCTGCCCCTGTCACTAATGGTCAACCCGTTGCGCTACGCTTCGCTGCGGAAAGCGAGTTGATGGCACCATCACCGCCCCCAGCACGGTCTCGGGGTTCTACCCAATCCGCTCAAACCAGGGCAACACCCGCGTCACGGCCAGAACCTGTGGGCGGCGAGAAAATCAAACGTGCCGCAACACCGACATCTTCCTCGAAGGCAGCTCGCGCGACTAAGAAGAAGAGAACGGCCCAGACCGAGGACGCATTGCTTAGCCCAACACTTTTGACATGGGTCGTCAGTGCAGGTGTTGTGGTGCTCGTCTCCGTCGTGGGCTTCGGTGCTGGATATGTTATTGGAAGAGAGGTCGGACGTCAAGAAACCCTCAGCAGCCTGGGTGGTGCAGGCAATCTGAGTGCAGTTTCCGAAGGAGGAAACTGTGGGCGAGAAGTCTTGAAGAGCAGCGGGGGTACTTTGAGAAGGTTTCGTTGGGGAAGTGGGATGGGTCGGAGTGTTGTGGCGTGAATAATCGTCCACCATTTACTGGTCTCAGGAACTGATTCGCTTCCCATTAAACTGAAAGTGAAAGGGGCTCTCGATGTCACACCTTGCGCCTTTCACATGCGCAGTAGATGGCGAACCACGGAAAACCGCTGCGACATTTTACAGGCCGCAAATCAACTGAGCCCTGACACCGATTTTCAGACCAATAATACCATTAGACATGGCCGCAAAGAAGGTCTCCATCCTTCTTTTGAACGTGATTTATACGAGCAAACACTTAGTGTGGCGTTGCTTTGCATTGTCTTGTAACAGAGAGAATACCGTGTTGAGGAAGCAAGCAGAGAAGCGCCGCGTTTTGCCTAGCAAGTTTTATCGCAGCTAGGACGAACGACGGAATCCGAATCATCATGATATATATTACTGTTGTACTGGAACGAATGGTGGAACGAAGAAACGCGGGCGGAACCATACCTCAGGGCGTTTGGAGGGGCTCTAGGCCAATATGAATCCACCTGTCTGTCCACTTGACGTTATTTTTCTTTTGTTGGGATCAGGCTATGCATTGTCGACATTACACAACTCCTTTTTGCCTTATATGACCTCTCACCACCCAACCTAATCTATATGGAATTACCATACATGGGTTAGGTGGAGAGTGATAAGGAAGGAATGCGGAAGGTAGTCGAGATCGGCATCGGGCTGGCGTTGGGGCGGGGGATTTTCTTTTCCTTTTTTCGTTGGACGAGATATCCCGGAGAATTTGACGATGGGTGATTGCTCGATTGATTAGTGGTGATGTCTCGCTTCTCAGACCGACTGAGTTCAAGGCGTCGGAAATATCTATCTGTTATGGAGTACCTACTGTAGGCATTACTCGACCTATATCATGGATTTATACCCTAGGCAAGCAAGCAAGCAGGCGGGTGGGTAGTTAGTTGTTTATAACTCGAACGACAATGGTAAACATCGCAGAGGAAAAACGACGAGTTCAACGTGCAGATTTTCAAGAATAGGTCGACGTAATGTACATTCGTTGTTGCCTCACTACGGCTGTTGAGCCAGACCATAACAAGAAAAAGAACCCCCCCACCCCCCCCGAATCTCAATAAATCAACAAGGTTAAATAGAATAGACAAGGAAGCCAAGATTTCATTCTTCGTTTTGAGATGTGAGAATCATCGTATTTACCTCCTGCTAGCAAGCAAGCTCATCATGCCATGTCATAGTCTGTCTGTCGTCTCTCTTTACGTTACGTACGTACATCTCACATCTGTTTCTCTCATTCCCCTTCATCGGGTCTTTCTTTCTTCCTTTCCTCTTTCTAGTCTCATCTTTCCGGGTAACGTCGGCGCTGCACATACATAACCAATCCGCGTCGCATCGCGTGATTCACCGTGTCCCGGCTGACAATAAAGTCGAGAAGAAGAAAAGAAGAAGAGAATAGAAACTGAAGCATAGAAAGGGGGGAACTTGCTGGGATCAACCTAGGGCTGATAACGCAATAGTTATACATTCATACATACATAAAGCCGCGCCCCCTACATTCTGATTCGGGGGTGAAGGCCGATCATGGATGGGTAAGTGAAAGCACGAAATTCGTTTCCGATTCCACCATGCATTGGATGTATGAAGGAATCCTTCGTCAGGGGACGAGCCCCTTGAGTTGGTGGACTGTAAATGCGGTAACCAAATCCTTACTATGCTTGCGAATCAAGACAACGAAGCCATTATCATAAGGAATCTCTCTTACATAGAGAGAAAATGAATATAAATAGAAAAACTCCTCTTGAACTCCATAGCCATTCGTTCGATTACATAAGAAATAAATGCCAGTCTTAGCATGACCACCCCTTCAACGCCATGCTATAGAATACTTTTAAAAGACTGCATTAGACTGTTCATTCTTTTTAAAACAAGTTTTGAGACCCATAAAGTGGGCTGCTTCATCCGGAATTAGGCACCTGAAGGTTTAGCTCTCAGCCGGGGTGTAGGCTCGTCACTCGAGCTGCCTCGTGCGCTTGAAGCGATCCCAAGGCCTGGCGGGATTTCCGTGGTTTTGTGCACGGACCTCGATGGCGATTCAGCACCGGGAATAGATTGTGCTCCCGTTTCCTCTGACGGAGTGACAACCTGAGTAGTAGGTTCTGCTGTACTATCAGATGAAACCGCAACACTGTCATGGCTATTCGCCCTCATCATTTCAATCCCCAGCTTAGAACTTGGGGGCAAAGGTTTAGCGCGCGGGCCACGATCGCGAGAAGATCCCATCTCCTCATCTTCGTCATCTGCTGAATCGCTGCCCTCATGTCGTCGTCTTTCTAGGTGCTCACGCCTCGACTTCAGTTTCTCCAACGATTGATGTGGAGTCAGCATCCTCTGCCCTTCCATTTGCGCCGGGGCTGATTGTTGGGACAACAGCGTTATTGGTGCCCGTGGTACTGAGCCTGAAAGGTTCTCATCAGTATTGATCCCGAGTCCTGGTTCATCGCCCCAGTCACCCGTAGCTTTACGAGACAATACAATCGGTATGTCATCCGTGATTACAGATTCCGAGTCACCAAAGAGGCTAGAAGTGATCGAGTCTTCTCTGCTAGATCCATGAAAGCTGCTACTTCCAGGGCGAGCATATCCCGAAGAACCAGACGTCGGGCTATCCTCGAGGCGCGCGCTGATTGGTTTAATGGCAGAAAGAGGGTTTGGAGTAGCTATCGCTTGGCTTTGGCCGGTGGTAGGCGGTTTCCATTGACATAGGTTGGAGATGACTTCAATCAGCTTTGAAGAACTAATAGGTTTCTCAACAAGCGAATCGAAGTAGTGAGGCGCCTGTAGTTCTTTTAGATAAGCTGTAATGGCAACAATTGGCGTATGGGCGTTAACGTTCTTTACTTCACGGACCATACGAGCAACATCACTTCCGCTAACCTCAGGAAGTTTGAATTCAGTGAAGATGATGTCGAATTTGACCTCGCCAGCAGCATATCGAGCAGCATCTGAGCCGGTACACGCAGAAATAGTACGACAACGGAGCTTTTCTAAAAGCTTCTCCATGATCATGCGTGAGACGGGATGATCTTCGCAGATGAGAACATCTAGAGAACGGAAAGTTGGGCTATCAAGCATAATTGCAGACATCCGCCGTGAGGACTGGCGACGGCGTTGAACCTTGAGTAAGGCGTTCGCTCTTTCACTGCTCTCATTGTCCGACGAAGATGGGGACATGTCAAACACCTGACTTTTGCGGTGGCGGTGATGCAGAAGTTCTGATGCCACAGGACTGCCTTCTTGAGAGCCAACAGTCAAGGATCGTGAACGTGTCGACGATCCACTAACCTGTCTCGGTGTAGCAACCGATTTCTGTGGGGAGATCGCTAAAGGGGGCGGGGCTCCTTTAGTTTTAGCTACAGAACTCGTAGACTTTTGGAGGCCAGTGGTCGATTTCGGGACGTCAAAGAAATTGCCAGGTTGTAAAGAGCCTGTTGCTGACTGTTGAGAAAAGCTCGACGCGTTACTCGACGCTTTACGACGACCCTCTGGGCCCGATGGTGCGTGGAAAGAGACCATAAGTGGTGAGGAAGGCTGTGAGGCTCGACTAGGGGATGAATTGGCATGACTAATAGCAGAAGGTGAAGCTGGACGCTGCGATGCTGAAGCTTTGGCGTTAGATAAGCTCCTCTGTATAGGCATCGACAGAACTGGGCTACCATCCAGATTAGGAAATGGAGTTGTGCTGTTGAGCGTGCTATTAGGACTTAAGATAGCCCTGTTCTGGGCCGCCATCGCTTGAGCTTTTAGTTGCTGAATGACGTCTTTATTGGCTTTCTCAAGCACCGTGAGGTTCTTGAAAGCAAAGGAGCCAAAGTCGTCGGAGGCTACTGGCTCACTTGGCCGACGGCTCTTCAGATCTCGGATGTGTGGAGGTATAGAAAGCGGTATCAAACCCCGTTTGATTTGGTTTACCTGGATCTGGGATCGAGGCCGAGATAGCGCATCATGAGGTCGATCAGGATAATCTGGGGTTGAGGCGCTCGGGGGAGTCGATTGGTCCTCTATTTCCTCAGTAAACGATTGCAGTGTAGCCCCTCGCGAGTCGAAATATTCTGTATCTTCGGGATTTTCTGGCTGGGGAACGAACTGTGCCTCGTCTTGCAACAGTGTATCCCAATTCACGCCCGTAAACCATGGATGGCTCCGGATTTCTTCGCCACCAGAAGCAAATTTCTCATCCAAGTTCTTTCCTAACCTTTGCTGGGGGTCAACACAAAGTAATTGATTTATTAGCTCTTTGGCTTCGACTGAAACCGTGCCTTCATCATCTGGCCATTCAATCCTGCGGGCTAGTATGTTTTCGAAAACTTGTTCGGCCTCGCTGGCATGGAATGGGGGAAATCCGTAAAGGAACTCGAACATGATGCAACCAACAGACCACCAATCACTGCTTTCGTCTTGTAGCCCCCCGCTTATTGTTTCGGGGGCGAGATAATCGGGAGTTCCAACAAATCTCCGGTTGGTATCTTGTGGATCGAACAGGGCCATATGAGGGGGCATCATACTTGACTGAGGTGGTGTACTGCGATGTGCTTCACTACTCTGGCTGCCCGTCTGGTGCAACGAGGGTAGGTCGGGAGAAGCACCTCCTTCACTTCCCTCATCATGTGGAGACCGAATGGCAGACTGGGTCAACTGGCCAGGGGGGATATCATTGAGAGAGAAATTTGACAACATATGTGTGAGAGTCTCACTGCCCCCGCTGTCACTGCGTTGGCCTGAGATCCGTCGGGGTTCTGGGAGACGTGCGACAAGTTGAAATAAGAAGGCTGCCCGAGGCTGTTGTCTGGGAATATCTGAGGAGTAGCACCCGGAGACTGATGTCCACCATGTAAATCAAGCGAGGCTGAACGAGAAGATGCAACAGATGTTGAACGCGCGAAGGGCCCCGACTTGAGCAGGTCCGGAGGTTTATCCGAAGCAGTGCTGTTGAGAGCTCGCTTTTGACGGCCAATAAGACCCATACGTGAAAGCCCAAAGTCAGTCAACTTGAGATGCCCTTTCTGATCGATTAGAAGATTATCAGGCTTCAAGTCCCGATGAATAATACCCCGACTATGTAGGTGTTCGACTCCTAGGATCACTTCACCGAGGTACTTTTTCACCCAATCCTCGGGTAGGCCCCCTAGGACTTTGACGAGAGAAGCACAGTCACCTCCGTTCAAGTATTCCATTACGAGGTACAAGTAGTCTTTACTTGAAAACGTCCAGTATAGCTTTGCTACAAAGTCGCTCTCGCCCTGCCACATCATGATAGCTCTTTCAGCTTTCACATTTGTGACCTGATTTTTTGAAACCATGTCCGCCTTCTTGAGAACTTTAATCGCGAAGTACTCGCCAGTAGACTTTTTCTTTGATAAATAAACACTCCCAAAAGCACCCTTGCTTATAGGCTTGATGATCTCAAAATCTTTGATCGAAGGGGGAACTGCTCGTGCTAGTGGTGGGGGGGTTGGAAGCACTTAACCTAGGCGAGGTTGGCCGATTGTGAAAATCCGGGAACACTGTAGAAGACTGCCGTCGGTGATGGGGCCCCATTGATGGAGATGTGAACTCACTATGCGAGAGCATAGGAGAGGCTTCTGGGGAAGCAATACCCTCATGAGTAAATTGGAGGTTACGTGGTTTCGATATTCTCAGAGGAGATGAAGGCTGAGTGCCCCTAGAAGGGGATTCCTGTCGGTGTGGCGACGAGGTTCCCGTGAGAATCAGACTACGCCTATTATGCTGGCGGGAGCTGGCGCCGCGGCGCAGACCACCAAACTCAGAGATAGGGGAATCAGTGCGAGGCGCGGGCCGAGAGGCAACAGAGGCAGACCTCCCACTGTCACTATCTCCAGCATCACTCTCGACCAGCATCGATCCTCGGCGCGAGTCTCGAGGTTGGCCTAAAAATCCTAAAGCGTCCCGATGAGACTTAGGGGTAGGACATTCTCTGGGGCTGCTCGACCTTGTTGATTCGATAGTGGCTGATAAACTTTTCCCCTTTTCGCCGAGGTCTTTTAGGGCGAGTGTTAAGGATGAAGCGGTCTCACAAGGTTCAGTCTGCACGGGCTCTTCTACCAACGGCTCTGTGCTCGTTTCCTCTTCCAATTCTTCCTCGATATCTTCGTCTTCGGTAGAGTCACTGAGACCTGCCGCTATACGGGCGGCTTTGTCCATTGCCTCGTCGATACAATCCTGAACAAGAACGGCGAACTCAATGCGTATACGTTCAGAATATTCAATGATTCTACGATGGCGGAACACAGCTTCCACCTTGTTCTTCGCTACTCTTTCTGTATCCGTACATAGAAGAGCCAGACCTTGTTCTTGTTCGACCGTGTTCGACCCGGGTGATTGCCATTGTAGTACTTGGGATATGCGGGATTCTGACTGTGGGGACTGTGTGCGGAGGTCACCCGAGCCTTGAGAAGGTGATTCTTTGATTGCTGGTGTGCTAATCTCCATAGCGGTATCACAAAGATCGAGGAGTAGCTCGACGATGCGAGCTTGCGGTCGTCGAACGGCAAATGACCGGGACCGAGAATGACCAAACCCAGTCGATCTGTCCCTGGACGATGGTGTAGGTGAGGCTCCACCAGGGGACGATGTGCTAGAACTTGGACCGATTGGTTGGCCTTTATATTCAGCAATTGGGAGCGAGGAAAGATCTGATATTTGCCGACTCTTGCGGGCCTCTAGTGCATCAAGTACTTTGACGATGGCATGTCGGTGGTCGGTCAGGCTCTCCTGTGCCATTTGGACATCCATCTCTGCCCGATGCTCTTGCAAGCAAAGCTCTGTATGCTTTTCAAACCACCATGGCGGGATCTGACGCTCGCAAATCCTACAGAGAACCGGTGTTGGCACTGATGCCTGACCGGTAGGATCGTCCTGGCCCGATTCTGCCAGTTGTGTCAAGTAGCTGGCAAGAACCTCTGCTCCTGAACCAAGAGACTCGACGATTAGGAGCGGAAGATCGATCTTGATCTCACGAGGTGCAACCCATGGACGTATCATCCACATGGTCTAGTATTCAGTAGAACAATTAGCCAAGGAGAACACTAACTGGAAAGTGGTTTGGGGCAGGGGATCTTACGTGGCTTTCGCCGCCTGTAGCGCGATCGTATACCATGATACCTTGTGCCTCCAACTCAATCGTTATGGGTTCGGTTTCTCCAGGTTCGGGATCCTCCATGACTTCAGGCGGGTACAGCTTGGACATAGACCCAAGGCAAACCGTGAAGCGGATGTATTGACTGCGCGAATCATCTTTCTTCATTGAGTCGACAGCTTCAGCAAAGGCGTTCTTGTTTCCGCTGGTGATCAGGTCGGCAATGGGGCTGTTCTCGACGGTGCTTGTCTGCGTACCAACCACGTCAACCCAAGATGGGCTAACCCACTTGATCGAAGCATCGAGGTTGAGGTCCACGATAACATTTAGAGTCTGCTCAGCGGCGTCACGGAGTTCTTTTCGCTCCTCCTTAATGTCTTCACTCAGTGATCTCTCCATCATGGCTGTACCAATAGCCTGGGCTCGGAGAGACCTGACGACTGGTGGCGCCAGCTTGCTCGGATCGAGATCCATTGTAAGGGAAGGGGAGACGTTGGACACAGAGCTCAATTGCGCGCTGGCAGCATCGAGCAAACGAGACCGAGCCCGTAGGCGAGGTGTCAGGGAGGCTGCGGGGGCGCAAACGCGTCGTCGGACGTCAGACGTCGGACGGGGTCCGCGCTAGGGGCAAGCTGAGGGCAAATCAGGGTTCTATGGGTCGACACGATGCAAAGGGCCAGGTGGGCTGGCGGGGAGCCAGAGTCAACAGCTGGCGAGGACCCGAGACATGACGGGAGTTGACGTGCGCGAGGGCGGTGCAGCAGTACAGCTGGAGACCGTAGTCGCTGATGTCGGGGCAATCGAGGACGAGACGAGGCGGCCTGACGCCGCGTCGGGAGCTGTTGTCCAGGCCGTATTGTGCCTGCAGGTGCTTTGGTGCGGTTCTTCCCCCAGGAGCAAGTCGGTTGTTGAGGGCTGAGGGCTGAAGGCGGAGAACGTCGAGCTCGAGGATAAAGAGTTCGGAGGCCACACGATCAGAGAGTGAGAGGCGTCGATAGCCGGTGCAATACGGCTGCAAGGTTCCAAGGTTATTGTCAGTCTCGCGGGGAGGAATGTTGGGGGTGAGGGCGAAGCGCTAGTACGTCGCGGAAGTGAAGGGAATTGGAGATGCTTGGGTCGGTGCACTGTGGGGCCGTTGGTGTAGGTACCTAGTAGTTGAGTTGCTGAGTTGACCTGCCGTCTCGTGCTCCTTCCCACCCGACCGACCAGACAGCGAAACAAAACAACGGACGACTTATAAAGATCAAAAACAGACAGTCGGGGCAGGTTTGCTGCTAATTTAGCAGGGAGTCGCCGGCCCGGCAATTGAGGAACAAAGGTCCCGGACCTACCAACCGGGTCTCTATTCCTTTCACTATACTCTTCGAAGTTAGAAACAGTCCAGTGCATAAAACGGGAACAGTGGACACGAAACGACTGTAATTTTAAGCTCAATGCCCATCCTACCCGGTACCTGCCTAGGTAACTAATGCAGAGGGTGTTGGATTAGGCACCTGGGCACTGTGTTTCCCAGCTCGAATACCTACCTAGGTACCTAAGTACGGAGTAATCTTAGTGGAATAGGTAGTACCCTCTACACTACAATGAGGGGGGAGGGGCATTCAACAGCTAGAGATTCACACTGTGGCTTCCTCAAAGCTCATCAGGAGGGAGGGAGATATGCGTCACAAAACAAATAGTAACGAATACTCTTTTTTTTTTGCTCAACTAACATGAGCACTATACCTACCATATATGTATGACAATAACCGCCGAAATCAAAAGGTCTTTTTTTTTCTTGGTCTGACATCGGCCCAACACTGTGGTTTTTATAATAGCAGCTAGTAGGGGTAAGCATATTCTTTTTGTTTTCAAATCTGGGTCGCATGGTGTTAAAACACGCATGTGCACACGTCTTACACGATATGCCTAGTACTATCATGGGTGTAGAAAGTCGTCTCCCCCTCAATTATGCTGTACTGGGTTTTAGATGGGCCAGGTACCTACCTACTGTACCTCCTACCTAACCTTAGGATTCTCAAAATAAGGACAAGTAACTCCCTAGGTAGATGGGAAATATTTTGTTTCTTACCACGTCCATGACTGCTGACCAAACAACCCATATACTACCGGTAATACCTACATACCTTACCTATATCAACCCAGGGTTAGAGCAGCCGACTAATGCGTCCTTTGTCTAGTTCCCTGCCCCTCCGTACCAAGCATAATAAAGGAAGACAACCTTGGAAGACTCTAAGCATACAGTATTTGTACCACACACTAGCTCCCCACCACAGGCGGCTTCGTGAAGCCAATTGGAACAATCGTAAGCACACACGCCAAAGACGGCGAGCGGTAGCGGATAAGTCTCTACACGTTGCAAAGATTGGTGCATGATACAGCCGCCACAATCCACTCTCCTCACTCCGCTACACTACCTGCATCTGCCAGCTTTTGCTCCTCTGCCCCTTACTTACAGCACTTACACAGAACCGAGAAATGTAGTGGTTACTTGGGGAAACTATTCACGAAGGTGAGCACATGTATCGGTATACTTGGTACCTATAAGGCCCTTGCGAGTACGGCATTGGTTGGTTCGCCCAAGATAGAGATCCGTCTTATGTCTAGTCTACTCACCGTCTATTTTATGGTGCTACCGGTAAACTAGGGGAAATGGTTCTTTAGCTGCCCAGAGTTGTCTAAGTAGAACAGACTAAACTTCCGTACCTAACTTACTAGTAGGTTCGTAGGTTCGTAGGTTCGTCTCTAATGGTATGCATTCTCAACCGCGCAAGAAAAAGCGACATACTACCTACCTGCTTTTAGCCAACGTGGTTGGCATGTGCAGCAAGCAGTACCTCATGCTACCCAGGGTACCTAATGCCTACCTGCTGTACATAGTCGATGGCATGATCACACCAATACCATGCCTCCAGAAGCCCAGAAGACTAATGCAACTGTTCATTGTCCCTCGACAAATCGACGTTCGTCCCGGCTAACTTGTATGTTGGCTCTCCACTACGGTGTCTTTCATCCTGCCTTTGGCGTTCGAGTTGGGGAACCATTCCAACTAATGGCTCGAACCCCAGACTCTTCAACCACACCAACTCTTTATCTTATTACGTCTTAGTCTGGATATAGTACCAAGACGGGGTTGCAGTACATTAGCGCATCCTTTTTCCGTCGTGATGGATACAATTGATGACTCGCGAAAAGCGAAAAGCTACCATCACCTTGCCGGCCGCGCGCAAAACTGGCTGGTAAGATATGTATGTGATGAATACCAGTACTGTAGGCAACCGAGTTGTACAGTATTCACAAACTCTGAATAGATGCCCGTCCCAGATAAATAGCACATACAGTATATAAATAACGCTTCCTAAGTGGGTTAAGCACGATTTAGCGTTATATTAATACTATCATTATTAAGGATGGCATGCAAAATCCAGGATCGACCCTTCGCAGCAGCACATGCACATAACTCAAGGGACATGCCGAAGTGCTATTATCGCATGTATTGGCAACGCATTACTTATGGTTTGAGTGGTGAGATGCGCATGCTAACCCTCACCATCTCGACCATGGCTTGCATGTCAGCAAATGCACCTCTGGTCACGGACGAGGGGGAGGGAAGCGGTCAGACCGTCAGTACGTCAACGTACCGAGCGTCCGCGATAGCATTGATGCAACAGCAGATATTACCTCATGTAGTGCAGGTGCATTGAGGGAGGGGATTGCAGTGTACTGTAGGTACTGTATATCACTGCAAATGCTGATCCGAGGGAGGACGATGACCGGACGGGCGATGAACCACAATGGTCAGTCAATCTTGAGAGATAGATACCTACTGAAACGGCACCGGCCGATGTCCATTCCACCACCAACCGTTGTCGACGCGTCCCATCACCCCACCAAACAGAGCAGGTCTTACGTCTCTACACTATAACTATAGTTATAGTCTATAGCCCATCGCCTGTTTTCCCGGCGGCCATCAGAATTAGGTAGATGCTGGAGCCGCCGGTGTTTATTATCCCACCCGCATGGGCAACAACACCCTTACACCGTCAGCCAATCTCCGTCCTCTCCCTCGATGGAAATACCCACACGCCGGCTAGTAGCAGGCAAGGCCCAGGCATTACCTATCGTCATCCCATTGACCACTAGGAATCTCCGAATTCTACACCGATCGTCGCGAGCACGAGCAAGATGACGACCCCTCCCTCCCCCACGATTGATCTTCATTCCAGTCCTACGTTGATCATGTACCATACTTCCCCTTGTCGTCCATTGTCGAGATCGCGCGGCTTCAACGGCGATCTTGACATGTCCCAGCTAATGAGTTACGGGCGGGCTAGTTGCACCTGCGGTACAAGATATATTAGAATAACTTTAAACACGAGTTGATTGCGTTGCACCACGGTCTGACGATTAATATTGGTGCACCCTGTTGACTTTGGCGGGACATCGGATGATGTCAGGACTCCTTGTCACCACACCCGAGTCGGCTACACTGCTGCATCAAGACATCGGAGTACGTACTGTAGTGCCACCCTTTGTGCTCGGTGCCTGCCTCGGTCGTCAAACAGATCAGCAGCTCAGCTTCTAGAAGTCTCAATATCACTCGGGCCTCTTGCTGGCCAAAGCTGTGGCGCTCGATCCTGCTGTCTACAGTATTTACTGACCGTGAGACATTTCCCCAGGAATTTACGACTGCGAGGGCGGGCAGGATCGGTCTAGAACCCCATGCATCGCCTAACCGTTAGTCTCCATCATGTATCATTATTTCCTTGTGCTTTGGACTGCTCCCCTGCAACTCGCCATGCCATGCACTGCAGGCAAGATATAGTATACTATAGAACCGCAGCACTCTCTCATGACTTGGGCCATCGTCGAACGTTGGGATGCATAATCAAGTTATGGCGACGTGAAGCGAACCGCGGCTTTAGGTAGAGGACATCCGGTGTCTATCAGTCTCGCTAGAAGTTGCCGGCTAACAGGTTCCACTGTCTGGTAGATTCTGCCAAGTCGGACTTGAAACGCGTGGATGAATGAAGCCGTCTGCACATCTCTCTTTGGAGGCCATCGATGATGATCATCATCATCATCATGAAGAATGTCGCGTTTCGCATCACTGCAGCATCGCATTTGCTTGATTCTTAGATGATCGTCCCCGATCGCTTTTCCTTTTCCCGCCCCCCCGTAGATCGAGCTATCTGCTTAACATCTCGTCCTTCGTGGCAGATGGTCAGAAAAGCAACGGGGCATGGCACTCATACAACATATGTAAGCCGTGCTGCTACTCAGGAGTAGAGTGCCTCGCAGATTCCGTAGGTTTTGTACTAACTTACGATCGCCGAGATCATAGATCACCCCTCACGTAGTAGATCTTGCGCACAATACACAGTTGAGATGAATCTCCTCGTTTGTAGATGAAGGAGACATGGTGATGATAGACGGCTATCCAGTTGCAATCTTTTCATATTTCTCATAATAGATAAAGCCGATCATTTCTACTCAACGTCAGTTACGTAGTCTTCGAGTCGCTCAATCTCACTTACTCACAGGTCCGTCAAATTTGTCCGCCACTGAAGACACACTGAAGCTTGGTTTCATCATGCGTTTCTCATACCCGTTGCCCAAAGCCGCCGTCCAGCCCAGGAAGAGAACACATTCGAAACGGGATCCTCATACTCACGCGGCATATCCGCGTATATGCTTAGGCTGGTATATATATAGAAGGCTAACATGGCGGTAGGGCTTAAAACAACAAGCAGCTCGTTGTGCAGAGTGTCAGGGTATTGGTACCAGCACTATCAAAGCTGTGTGAACAATTGGGGTCCGTCTCGAGATACGTTAGTATGCCCAGTGGCGGGACGAAGGCGGTGTGCCAGGTCTTCTTAGCCGAGCAAGGCTCCTGTGCAACCTGATATAAAAGCGTGTATGGAGAGACTCGAGTGCTGCCTCTAAAGATTATTGGATGACTTATAAGACCACCTTACGCAGTATAGCGTTCCTAATGCCGAAGAACTCGAACAACTGGTAGACAACACATAGACTGCGGGTGGTGATATACAGATCCATCATCTCTTCTACTCTATGAAATATGCGTGAGGATTATGGTCTTCAACGACGATCTAGCTTCGGTTAGTCAGTAATATATAAAATGGGCGTCGGGATGGAGCAATACTAAACCGGAGCTAATTACAGAAATCCATTTCAACAGCGGGTGAATTTTTGGGCATACTTAGCACAAGTGTTTACCAACCGTGTTTACCAACCCAAACGGAGGCATACTGACGCTCGAATGATATGGGTAGTAGCGAAGGCAAACTCCATATGCTACAAATCGAAGCTGAATCACAACTAGGCGGACTCACTACGGATATTCTCTAAATGTGAAGATCCTCTCAAGCGTGGCTTTCCAAGGACGCGAACACACGTAGCGTTTGCCATACCGTCGACCTCGACCGCCTCGACCACCTCGACCATCTCAGAGAACTTAAGACTATCCCTAAGTTAGGTATGATTGCACCTTGTGAGACACGCCTAGGCTAGTATGGGGCATTTATCTCGCAGCAGGTGTTTGTTGTTTGCTATTGTTTCGCCTCGCCAACCTACAGCAACTCACTTGTCATGCTCACCTGGAAGACGCGTCCCTCAACAAGGACAAGAAGAGGTCAATAGAACTATGAGATACTTACTATACTATAAGTCGCATGGCATCCATTCTTTAATCGGCACTTATATGTAGACTACAGTACTCTCCACGTGGGAATTTGTCGTTAACCACTGCTTATCAACGGCATCTATTCTTATTCCATGCCTAAGCTTCCTGACAGGATGGTAGTGTACAGTCAAAGAAGAACCCATGTCCGGTATTCGCAAGCCGCCGGCATTGTCGATCGTAACCTTATTCTCAGTTCAGATGTCTAGCTTTCCGGAAACAGCAGAGAGCGATGGACTACGCGATGTCGCGCCCGGCATCGAGAGTGCTGTAACCTTCCTTTCTGGGCCTGATTACGGTAATAGGACGCTTACTCACATACGCCTAATCTCTTTTCGATGGGGCGCAGACCTGGGTCTTCGGCACACAGCTGGAGATGACCGATAGCGCCTTGCTGTTTCCAGTCCGCCGATCCCTTCATAAAGCTTGGCTCAGACTGCCTATCCGCGTTTCAGCGTGTTCTGGAAGGAAGGAAGCGCATTGAGTCTGACTCTGACTCTGATTTTAGCACACCGTAAGTTCGACAACACGGTACTTACAGCACAGGGCTACATATTGCAGGGTCTGATGTCGTCTACCTAACTCTGACAGATCTGTCCAGAGCCCTACTGGATTCGGCCATCGTATGCATTATTATATTCTATCCCAACTATGCTAATGAGAGCCGGTAGGGCTATAAGGCTTGGCCACAGCTTTAGATGGAAGCCTAGACTGAAGATAGACATTCGTTGGTCCTGCGATGGCGAATAATAATACTGGAGCACTGTCGATCACTGTTGTTATTAGTGAACTTACGAGGGCTGGCTGTAAAGCCTGTGCTGTACATGTGAAAGTCGTCCATCTACTGTATTTACTTTGGAAGATGATACCCATTGTATGCACAACTTACATGTAACGATAACAATCCGAGAGTTGAGAGATCTCTACCAGGCATATATGTATGTAGTCCCTGAAACCCCAGAAGATGACAATTAATTAATTCTTATATTCTGCCCCGGATCCAAGCTACTAGGTAGTGTAGTGTTTATACTATACTAGGCAGCTTAAGTGGTGGTCCGTCCACAGCCCAAATGCTTGATGATTGAAGCTTGTTTGTCCTATACTTAGTACACAAAGTACTACACAGTAGCCATAATGACTGGAATACAGTATATTTGTTTATGCTCTAACAGATGGTACTCCAAGGGCCGTTGGTGTCAGGCAGAGTCACTAGCATCACAGTCACGTACCCCTGAGTAATAAGCTAACATGGCAAATCGCCTAACCCGAAGGAGTCAGCGGTTCAGATCCCTCGGCTCTGGTTGGCGAAGATGGTGTAGGTGAAGGGGATGGGCTAGCATGATTATTACTACGCAGCCCTTTCTTTGTCCAATCGCAACACGGCCGCCTCAGCCCATCGAGAGCCAACCGACACTCACGCACACACAGAACCACGAAACGAACAAGGGCCGGCTTGATCTGATGCCCTGCCCTCCGCATTGCGCTCTCCAGGAACCCGATCTAGTCTCACCTCTTAGTAGGCTCTTACTACCGGATCCGCTTGTTGTGCCCTCGAGCGAGCCAGCCATGTACGCCATCCTCGCATGAAGAGGATTGCTCCCGTCTAAGAACCGGCGGCTTTGTCCTGTGTCGTGCTCGTTCTGGTATGGCGCCTTTTGGTGTCGTGCGCGCGAAAGGAAAAGGCCCCATACACCGGCGAACCCACCCTTGGCAACAAGTGATTTGAGTTATCTGTCATCGTATGTAACACTGACACTCCTTCTGGTCGGCTCCCGGTCAGCAGCACCGCCACCACCTCTCGTTGGGTATTTGAGAGCTTTAACTCCCGCCCGCAGTTCCGGCTTGTGTTCTGTCCGTATGTCCTCAATTCGTCGTCGTTCATAGCGCAAGTTCTTTGTTGTTCTGTTCACCTGAGAAAACATGGCCACCATGACTGCTAACGTTGGTCCCGCCGCCAGCTACCCTTCCCCCCCACAGTATTCGCCCCCTTCAGATAAGCCCATGATGGATGGCACATACGAGCCCAATTCTATGTCTTCCTCTTCATCTCCACATGCCGGCTCGAACGACAAGAGCCCCCTGTCGTCATTGAATCTCAACTTCCTCAAAACTCTCAGCGAAAAGAGGACGACGAGAGACGGCAATCCCCCAAAGCGGCGAGGACCCAAACCCGACAGCAAGCCGGCTTTGACCCGTCGTCAGGAATTGAATCGCCAAGCGCAAAGGTATGGGCAGATCAGTACTACGCATTTAAGAATGCACTGTTCTAACTATGTTCTATAGAACGCATCGTGAGCGCAAAGAGCTTTATATCAAGGCGCTGGAAGATGAGGTGCTGCGATTGAAGGAGGTGTTCAGCAACGTATCGCAAGACAAGGACAAGCTCGCCGAGGAAAACCGACAGCTGCGAAACCTTCTACATCAAAATGGCATTGCCTCGTCCGGCGTCGGGACCATGGACGATGTCATCAGCAACCCCAGCATGGGATACACTTCGAGCGGGAGCATCTCGGGTAGCTACGCGCCCGGCTCGAGTTCCGCATTCACACCGCCCATGACATCCATCTCGTCCCTCCCATCCGTAGCCGGCTCGGCGCAGATGATGGGAGGCCACATGGCCCAGCACCCCGTCCAGAGTGTTGTGGACTACGACCAGGCTGGGATTGATTTCGTGTTAACGTACGAGCTCCCCGTTGACCCCTCGAAGGCATACATGTCACCTCCCCATCAGTGAAAAAGGTAACCAAGTCCCCACTTCGAGGAGAGGAAGGGCTGGTTTCTTTCTCGCTTGATGAAACAAGGAGAGAGTTTTCCAGTGTTTCTAATCGTCGTTGATGTTTTTATCTTATAAAAAAATCAAGAAAATGGGAACAGTGTCGCTAATTAAAGCGGTCGCGTTGGGCATTGTAGTCTCGAGAAACCTTGCATGGACCACCTACCGTGGCTACTGGAGAAGGGCAGCGATAACCCCGGCGAGCCATGTGGCCACGCCCTGATGGCCTCGTGCCCCCCAGAGCCATTCGCCGAACTTAACAGCGAAATCCCATTCGGCAACGCCCACGGCGCTGCGGCCGATGGGGCCGAGTCAAAGGCTAAGAATGGCGAGCAGAAGTCGCTCAAGACTTGGGAGCTATCCAAGGGAGATCTCACCACCCTGCTGGATCTAAGCAAGAGACTAGATCTCGACGGAGAGATCACTCCCGTCATGGCCTGGGGCATGATCCTCGGACACCCACGCCTCACAGAGTTGAACCGCAAAGACTTTGAGAAGATCACTGATGATCTAAAGGGCAAGGTCCGATGCTACGGGTGAGTTAATGAACCTACCAAGATGCCGACTATTATATTGTACTAACTCGTATGATAGCTTCGGCGCCGTCATGGAGGAGTTCGAAGTCCGCGATTCCCTCAATGCTGTCCTCTCCGCCAAGCCAGAGGCGGCCATCGGTGGCTTCTAAAGAAGCCCAGCCCGGTGATAGGGTTGGTCGGCTGCTACCCTTGTGTACCCTCTACGATGTAATGACATAAATGCAACATTATTGGGCAGTGTCTCTTTTTTTTGTGTTTTTTTTTGAGCATGAGCTGAGCGGTAATACCTTGAACGTGGGTGAGAACTGTATTGGAGTCGGGGCTATGGTCGTGTCAGTCTTGATTTAACGAGACCTTCAAGTTAGAAATCAAACAAACGGAATCATTCCATGACTATCGCATGTGTTGACTCTGAAAACTAAGCGTATCAGTTGTAAAATCGACCAATCTCATCTTAATTACAGCCCACTGTTTAAACTTGCTTTAGAGTAAGATGTTTATTTGCCCAAGCGAGCCAAGTCGTAAAGCTGCAGCCTCCCGCTACCATGTGAAGGAATGAAGAAACACGGCAGCTAGCGAACGAGCCGAAACTAATAAAAAGTCCTACGATGGTTGACGCAAGAGGCGGTGGCTGTTCTGTCTAGATTTACTTAGTGCCAACGCCCAGCCTGCCAACGGTCTCTCTTACCTCAGCGTTGCTTATACTACCTCCCTACTATACCATTCAAGGACCAAACACAGCGTAAGACGGCCTGCCTTAACCAGCGAGGCGCATGCAATGTACTGTAAGCTCCCACTTTCTCACCTAACCTAGAAGTTGAGAACTGCAGACTATGCGTGCGGTGCTGTATGTAGGCAGGGGAGTTTCCTATTGCGGTGCGGGCATGTATGTGCGCACGCATACATGCATGGCAGCGTACCTACGCGTGTAGTGCAGATAAAGTTTCTGATTTGGAATTTCGCTTCCCAATGAGAATCTGTTCCGGGGATCTCGACTGTCTTAGCGCCATAGATAGATTAATACCTACCTACTTCCTGGATACTTGCGTGCCTACTTCCAACTCTGGCTGCAGTATACGGAGTGCCTTTGAGGGGTTTTCCAATCTTGAAACGAAAGATTTCTTTGCAAGCGACGAGCGGTGTGAGCATGGAGGCTCGGGTATATATGCCGTCCACCGTATTCGGAAGGGTTACTCGGATGGCCCATTATGCAGCCCGTAGTATACCGTATTGTCCATATCGTAGTGTTGCCAGAACCCTTTGATGTTGTCGATATCTTTCACATATGGCTTGTTATATAGCAAGTTATTCGATTAAAGCAGAGCAAATCCTGGTGTGAGTTTTCGGTATTGCCAGACGGATGGGCATATCCTCATAGAACGTAACCTTCAAACAGGTTGCCTACTTATGAGCGTTCCATGCCAAGTCTTGCCATTGAGGTACTGATCAAGTTTTTAGATGTTACTGAGGTAGCTGACGCTGTTATTATCACTAAATACTGTTTCGCCGGTGACTACATGATTCAAATCTACCAGGTAGGACTGAATCTCCGGATATAAAAACATAGACGCAGATAAATTTCCTGCCAACACCGTAAACCCCATGAGCCCAGTGCTTCAAGCAGCTCAAGCCGGTATACCAAGTCTGCAAATACTGTTGTCAGACTTTGATATTGATAACACCAGCGTCAGAAAAAAATATCACACAGCCGATTTGTGTGTACATCCTTGAACAATGCTATAGTGGCCTGCGCACTACAAAACAAAGGAATCTCTATAATCAGAACAAGTCTTTTTTACTACTTAAGAAATAAATCTGGCAATAAAACGCAAAAACCTATCTAAATCTAAAGACTAAACTAAAGCTAACTAAAATCGAAAAGCAAAAAAAAGAACAGTATATTATACATTTACCTATAGGTTTGTTAAATAATAACATAGCCCTACTTCTATAAAGGTTAGGTAACTTTATATACCCCCCCCCNTTTTTAATAAAAAATTGCGTCCTTATAATATAATCAATATATATAATAATAATTTACTATATAATATTATTCTAAACGTTATATAGTACTCAATCGCCCTATACGTTATTTCTTATCC
>NQIM01000137.1:0-87703 GCA_003426235.1 Xylaria polymorpha | reverse complement strand
CCAAATCGACGGGCACATTCACGAGCATGTCGCCATCTGCTTCTTGAACGGAGGCTCGAACAGGTCGTGGAGATCTATGCAGCGTCATGGACCGGGGTAGCTCGTTACCCTGGACGTCCACTTTCTCACTAGGCATGTATGTAGGTGTATGGGATAGACTGGTTACCTACACCTCGAGATGAAATAGAGTGTGAGGTTGCGCGCGCAATACATGCAAGCTGCACTGGTAGAATACCCCGCTGGCATCGCAGATGCAGAGAGGTAGAGAGGCGGAGAGGCAGAGAGGATGCAACGAGAACCTTGGAAGAGTAGCAGCGTACAGTACTGTAGACGCCAAAGAAGCTGAGCTAGGTGAGGCTCGGCACCGAGATGTAGACCAATTTCAAGGGCCACATCCCTCCTCCCCTTAATGGGCTCAGCGCTGGAGACGTAGGTACCTACCTAACTTTACTTTAGTAGGTGCCTTAGGTAGGTACTTTGGTAAGCTTACCTTAGGTACATAGTTAGGTAGGTGCCTAGGTACTTATCGCCTCGCTGCAGTATCAGGCTCTTGCTGCTTGCTTGGTGTTGAGTGCTGAGCCGATCCGAAAACCCCCAACGGGACAAGGTGTGATCATTTTTTAGTAGATGGATCAGTACCTAACCTACCTAGGTACCTTAACCTTAGCGAGGCAGAGAATGTGTATGAATAGAAGACAATTTTTGGCTGTTGTTCTTTTTACAACCACGACAGCCAGCAGGTCGCAGTAATTGGTACCCTGGGTAGGTTACAGGGGTGTTAAACGAAGTGCAGATACGTGCTTCATATACCTACCTACACGTAAATTACACACACAATAGTTCTGGTCTATACATACATTGCTAGGTGAAACTCTACCTACGAGCAGGCCTACGAGGTATACACTGGGTTAGGCGTGATTGGCCCGGCTAAATGTTTAATTGTTAAGTATGTACGTACCCATGTCTGCATCTTATATCGTTCGCTTTTGAATTACAGCCCAAGGTATACAAGAAGAAAGGTTATTGTTCCACTTCGCTGTACGTATAGATAGATTCAGTCATAGAAGGTGTTTTATGCTTTATATGGTGCGTTAATCATCTATGCATGATAGGTTATATGTGCCCTCGTCGTTTAGGACTATAGGCCGCCTCAGTACGGACAGACCTCTTGGCGCATTACACCTACAGCTGGTATGGAATAACCCTCACCTACCTGTACAGAGACGCTACCGATCCGTACCCGGAGAACTTATCCGATAGGTATCTCCTTCACCTGCCCACGTAGACATCTAAATACCTACCTTACGGGCGGGTATGCCTTGTAGGTATTATATGCTGGCTGTATATAACAGTAGGTACCACTACGGCCGATGAATGCTGTCTACTTATGTTTGGAATAACAACCGGTTGAGAGATTCTACGCGGGTATATATGTAATCTATATGGACGTTTCTCCATGCCATATTAATTATTACTCACGAGACAGCTGCATTTGGTGTCTCAGCCGATGACTTCACCATCGTCGTCTTGACAGGTTAATTGTCGCTTCGTTAACAGTCCAGACCATGGACGTACCCTCTCCCCCTGTAAGTTTGCCCTAGCCCTCTTCAGGCCTTAGCGGACGGAATCGCGCATGCCGAGTGAGAGACCTCTACGGAACATCCAATCAGGTTCTCCAAGGAGCTGAGTCAAGAACGGTCCTGGATGGAACCCTGGAGTTAAGGGCTAGCGAGTGCCGTGGCCGTCTCTCCTCACTAATCCAAACCCGGCACAGTGGCTCGGCACATTCATCATCATCCTGGTCAACCGATCAGCCAACATGCGAAACTAGAATATCTCAGTAGGTATACTCCATCAGTCAATGAGTCCGTGGGCTACGTAGCGGGAACGCGAGCGGTGTAGTCCGGAATGCTATTCTTGGGCCATTTTTACTTCAGTTCTGCTCGTTCTCGTACTCGTTCGTGCTCATGCTCCCATCCCTCCGGACGTCCGCTCCGTCGATGGACGCGCATTCTATCTGATACATTCCTTGCCTCTCTATCCCAGCTAGTGCTTGGGAACTGGTTGACCAAGCAATGCGCTCTAAGCCAGTGTCCAGCTCAACAAAAGTATTGTAGCGTGGCGTCATATATATGTATGTATGTATGTGTGTGTGTGTGTGTGTGTGTGTGTGTGTGTACAGTACTGTATGTGTGTATGTATATGTATATGTTATGTGCGTACGTAGTATTATATGTATGTATGTATGTATGTACAGTAGTAGTTATGCATGCTGTATGTGTGTGTGCTGCATACGCGTCAGCGGAGACGGTCAAGGAAAAAGCAGCTTGGCGTGACTGAACTGGTGCCGCATTCTGAGACATTTGGACTCGTGTCAGATTTTGATGCAAGCCAGTTGGCCTGCCAGACTTACTACTAATTTGTTCCTCAGTAATCAGTCATACACTACATTCCCTACAAGACCCTTCGAAGTGAGCGCTTATCAACGGTCTGCATACAGCTAAGTAGATTAGAGTTGCTTTTTGCACCAGTCTCGAGTCAACATCGTTCGTCTTCCTCTCCCACGATAATCCCGGTGGCTTCGCCTGTATCGTAGCTTGTCACAACCATTGCATCCTCTTTCAAACATCAATGACAATACGTAGCTCAGTCGGAATATTGTAACTCCTAGCGCACTTTCTAACTGCAGTATATCTAGCGTACAGGGCGACCAGTCGACGGTCAGGTCTAGGCTGCCGATATCAGCAATATCATGTCGACCCCAAAAGGCTATGGCCAAACACACCCTCATATTTCGAGGTACGGTCACAAGACCAGTAAATGGGGGGTCAATTGGACCGAGAATCTTGACCGGTTGTTGCCCAATGATCTCGATACTGCCGCAGTTTATTCTCGGTCCTCAACACCACTAATACAAAAAGATCAGCCAGTGGCTTTAGCTGTGAAGAAGAAAACGAAGAACATACAGTCACTTTATCTCATCTATCCTGTAGAGTAACCTGGTACTCCCAGATTGGAATTGGTCCCGTCACCTCGGTATGTCGAACCAACGGAACGGAGTTCAACTTGAGAGTAAAGAATCATGTATACATAGTCGATGCTCTGGGAGGTCCAAGCGTATTAGTTGATGTTTGAGATAAAGACAGTCCGGTAGTCGAACGCCAGCACCAACGCTCTTAGCGGCACGTCCCCTGATAGCGGTTCGAGGTAATTAAGCCACCACCTCTGAAAAAACCCGCACTATAAACGTCTAAAAATGAGGGTGTCTTTCGAGTCTACGACACTGATTAGGCTGTACCACCCTATCTGCATATATGATTTTACGGCACTTACATGTGTCTTGTCTGAACTTGATTGCTGAAACTGATGCAGCTTGAAGGTGTAGCTGAATTGTGGCACGGGAGATGTCGCAGTAGACCGGCCACCTCAAATATCTCCTTCGTGGGCCAGAGACGGACGATCACCATGCGTCGCTTCTCGCCGTCCAAGGTAT
Organism: Xylaria polymorpha; assembly: GCA_003426235.1. Lineage (NCBI taxonomy): Eukaryota > Fungi > Ascomycota > Sordariomycetes > Xylariales > Xylariaceae > Xylaria > Xylaria polymorpha. The sequence continues at coordinate 84,210 of NQIM01000137.1, read as the reverse complement.
CGAACCCCGATGCCGGGGATACGCCGTTCACCTAGGACACCTTTGGGATAAATTGCCACCCCAAGCATCATTACATCGTGCATCGTTGTTGATGCAAGATCAAATGCTATCTACCACAGAGATCCCGATCACTCCCGGGATCGTACAGTCACCTCGACTCATATGAGGTTTCACTGTAGGGATGACACACAGAGAGCGAGAGGCGATGATCACCGACCATATCCCGAGTTCAAAACGAACAGCTTCACCGAAACTTTTGCCCCTTCTCACGATCTTGAGCTATGAGATTGTTCGTTAAGACCGTCCGTGCTGTCCAAATCATTGTCCTTTGACTTTAACACGAGATGTCCTATTGTGGACGTCCGGCCTGGGAAAACTGCACGTATCCGATGTAAGACTAAACAGACTGGATTTTGGCGACGACGTCACGATATTAGTAATGTTGACAAACGGCAAGATTATCTACAGGTGGTGATTTAAGCGAGACGGGCCTAAGGCCGTGTAGAAAGAGAATCGAGACCCGGAGATCAGCTCAACTATATAAAGTTCACACCACAAGCTCCGCTACCAAGGATAAAATACTTTGTGCTTTTTATTTTTCTTTTTGGGACAGGTGGGATAGTTGTGCGAACACAACCTGAAGTAGGCGAGCTTATTTCGGGAACTACTATCGACACCAGGTGGTCTTGAGACGACGCAATATACAGTACAGTAGTGTTGAGCTTCGACGCGGTGACACGCGCCGCGTCTGCTATCACCTCTTCTTACTGGCAGACTAGAAACTCGCTTGCCCTCCACACACCCCCCCTTTCCCCCAATCTTCCCCACCACGACACCCAGCGGGGACATCTCGGAGACGTTGCACGCCCTGAGTTAGGTCGATCCGACAACGTGGTCCCTGTCCGCTTTCATGCGTTTCCCGTTCAGGGTGTCCCTTTCGGCTGGTGTGTTGCACCGCGTGAGGGGAGGAGTTCGCGCCACCCTTCCTATCCCCTCTTACGTGGTTTTCGTGGGGGGACTCTAGAGCCGCCAGGGTCTATTCATCCCATTTTCCTGCGGAAAACGCGTGCTACCAATATTTACTTCTCGTATGTGCCTGAGCTGCCTTAGGTTCTGGGGCACGGCGTTTAATTCAATTTCCTACCTGTGCGGCGCGAGGACACGAGATCTGACCTCTCATTGTGATCCGGCTGATCCCGAAAAGGTGCACCCGTAATCGCGCGCATATTGTAGCAGGTACTGGTTGTTTCAGCTTTCAATATATCCGTATCCATCGGCAGCCACCTCCAGCGAGTGACGACTGCCACAGCTCTCTCTCTGAGATGTCATCTGCCAAGCCTCCTAGGACATAGACACAGGCACTCTAGATCACGGCAGTGGCGGCTGCGTAACCTGGTCGTTTAGTATGTGAATTGCGTAGTCCGCTTGAAGCGCAAGACGAGGTGATCAGCGAACTTTGCTGGATTACAGCTGCACAGTAGATAATCTGTGCGCTCTCGGATGTTCGCTACATCGCCAAGCTACCACATTCCGTATACTGCTTTGGGGGGACCCGAGCTATCCGGCTGTTTCCCTGCTAATCCGACGACGTCGTAGCGGTTTGTGAGATGTCACTTGAAAGGTGAGATCTTTGATGCAAATTCCCGGCCACTCTGTCATGCTCATTCACCTGCTCTCAGATGGATTTACATCGCATCTGTGAAGTCTATAGGACTTCGTCTCTCTAGAAGAAAGGGACCGTATTTGCGAATGAGATCTATTGTTGTCTATTTATTACCGAAACCGAGGAACGGTGAATGTTTAGGTAAGGACGACGATACCTTAATGCGATACGTCATTGGCTACATGTTGTTTGATAGCTTAATCTATTTTGTAGGGATAGTATGACTGGAAATACTTGGCTAGCAATGAAGACCCCCCCCCCTGAAGAATCTATGGAAATTGGACTTGTAAAGAAGGCCTCGAAAAGTCCAATATGGCATGAATTCCCAATTATTTCAGATGATGCCATAGAATTTGGTCTTTATGGCACCCTGAAGATCTATAACATGTCGTGAGCCGCTCCAAATATCTCAAAACTTTGAGAATAGATTTTATCTTGGGCGATCTGTCACGAAACAGAACTGCGGCACTATACCGGTGAGAGAACGTTGTGATGTCGGGCGACTTAACCGTGCAGTTGCTTATATGCGCTTGAGGTTTGAATTATTGCCCGCGCCTGATATGCTTTCAGTATGATGATTGGGAAAACTAGTAGTGCGATGTAGAGATTATCTCTTGAGCCTTTGCTCCGTTCATATCGTAGAGGCTCTTCGTGAACATATAAACAATGTATAACAACGTTGTAGTCTCTATTATATATCAATTTAACTACCTATTTGCGAAGTCAGGGATCCGAAATTGAATTAGAGTATTGACCGTTCCCACATACCTTTTTCTTGTGCTTAAAATTGCAGAACGCCCACTAATCCAATTACATGTTGATGCCCTCTTTCATAAATCTGCCAAGCTGCTTGGCAAGATCGCCGTGCATCATGGAGAAGTGGTTTCCCGGCATGTGACGGAACTTCACCTTGTTGATGTCTAGGTATTCGTCCCATCGGTTCGGCCCAAAGTCGGTTCGGTTGTCAAGCAAGAAGAGAGCGTGTCCTGTGGGGTACGGGTCAGGGCGAGGGTCGGTGGGCTCCTTGCATACTCCGTCCTCGCACCAGATGGCCATGACATTGGGGCACTTCTCTTTTGCGATAGGCTCGGCAGTGTAGTTAGACAAGGCAGTAACCGAGGCGGCAAAGTGGGGTAACAGCCACGAGGGGATCTTTTTGGCTTCAGCAGAATCACCCTCGCCTAGGAGGCCGATCTCAGCAAACCAAGCGTGCAGGCCAGCTGGCAGGGGCTCGATGGTGATGGGGCAAGGAGCATCGATGAGGATGAGATGGGATACCTCTTCACCGGCCCTGGTGAGCTGGTTGACAATTTCGTAAGCGATCACACCACCGGCTGACCATCCCGAAACAGCATACGGCCCCTCGGGTTGACGACGTTTCATCTCTTCAAGAAACTTGGTGGCCATCCCGTAGACGCCGCACTTGTACTCCTCCGGGGTCCTCATGAAAGGGGAAAACATACCCCAGACAGCAATGTCGGGGCCAAGCTGAGTAATTTCAGTGTAGGAAGTGGCGCTTCCACTTCCATCAGGTATCATGAAAAGCTGACGGGTGGCTGTGCGGTGATTACCTTGTAGGAGGACAGATGTGGCCTTGCGATGGGGGTAAGCATCGGCAACAACGGGAGATTTCGAAGTTACGACTGCGGATTCTTTCTTGGTAATGGTCTTATTTGAGTTGTTCGATGGCGTTGGCTTCTTTGGCTTGTCTTCCACGCCTAGTGCCCTCTCAACATCCTTCAGAGACGGGTTGTGGCCCAGGAGATCGCTCGGAATATCGAGGCCGCTCTTTTCTCGGAGAATGCCAAGAATGGACAGGCTCATGAGAGAGTCCATACCAAGGGCAGCTAGGTCTGGGGCGGCGATGATTTCTTCAAGATCAACACCCATCTCCATGCAGATAGTTTCACGTATCATCTGCTGCAGTTCGCTTGTGTTCCCTGATTCGACAGCAGCACAATCATTGTCTACCTCGCCCTTCTCGCTATCATCGGGAGGCGTAGTAACATCAGAGTCATCAGACCCCATGCCCTCTTCATCGCTGTCCTCGCTTCCACCGACCGTGCTGCTCTCTTCGACAGCGCCGGTGGTTGATTCAAACTGGCTGAGGAACTTCTTAAAAGCGCCAACGGTCGAATGGTCGTTGAAAGCGTGGGAGTCAATATCAAGCTCGAGCTCTTCCCGGAGGCGGCCGCTAATAGTTAGACCCATAAGAGAGTCGACACCTAGATCAGCAAAAGCAATGTTGTCTGCAAGCTCATCGTGAGTGACGCCGGTTTCTTTGGCGACTATGTCTATTACCTGAACGACAACCGAACGCTTGTTGAGTTTCTTGTTGACAGCTGGAAGATTTTTTGTCGTGACTTGCTTCTTCTCTTTAGTTGGTGCTTTCGCAGGCTTAGCCGCCGGCGCTGCACGAGCTGGGGTGGCGGTAGAAGAAGCGGCTGCACCTTGTGGCGGTAGAACAATATCCATTACCTTACGAGGGATAGCTTGGAAGCGAACATCGCCACAAACGCCAATAAGCTTTTCTCCATCGAAGACGTAAGCGTCGCCCGCCATCATTTTGGTACCTTTGACATTCTGCATCCGAACGTAGGACTGATAAGTCTTAGCGCCATCGAGACGCTCGGCAAATCTCATGCTACCCCATCCGTGTGAAATATAGATATTCTCACGAGAATCGACGGCGTCCGTGGCATTCACAATGAAACCCGAAATGTGGCAAACGGAGTCGATCCAATAGGGCGGGGTGTGGAACACGCCATCTTCAGGTGAGGTTTGGAACACAATTTTGGCAGTTGCTTCACACGTCGCGCTGTCGAGGATGACAGACTCCATGCCTCTATACCGACGGTCATAGTCAACGAGAGCAGTAAATAATTTGTAGGCAAGACCACGACCAATCTTTGAAGCATCTCCACGCTCTTCTGCGGCTTTTAGGGCCTCGATGCGTGACTTGATGAGGTAGCTCACACGCTCAAACTCATCAAGCCACCCTTGCTTGTCGCCGAAGGAGACCTTACAGTTGGCATGTTCTGTCTTCCGAGCTCCTTCCCCAGTACTCCAAGCAACGCTGGCCGTGCCTTCGGTGGCGTTGACCCTGACTAGCATACGCAAGATCTGGCTCTTAGCTTTCTGATCGAAGATCAATGTCTTGGGTACTTCCATTGTCCCGACGTTGACACCGATGTCCTTGACATCGGGGCGGAGGAGTTTATAACCATACTCGCATATAGTTATAGCCATATCGGCATAAAGAGTCGACGGCGTAAGTGGAGTACCATTGACAAGATGACCAGAGCAGATCTTGCGCATGTTCTCCTCAGTCATATCTGTCTCTGTTTCAAGGACGGCAACATCACCCTCGACATCTTCCTTGGTAATCTTCTGCACTGTCGTGGTAGACAACTTCGGTTTAGCTGGGGCCTCAATGGCCTTGGCTGATGGGGAGGCAGCAGCCCCACGATTCTTCGTGAGACACCAGTCGCCCGTGTACTGCAACCAGTAATCCTTAAGGTCAAAGGAATACGCCGGCAAGTCCAGGAGGCGTACCGTGCTATCAAAATCACGATGGTATTCATTCCAGTCCATGTTCAACCCCGCAGAGTGAAGGGTACACAGAGTGGTGCTGATGGTCTTGTAAGGAGGCTCATTACGCCGCAGAGACGGAACAGCAATGGTAGAAGCGCCAAATGCAGCCTTGACCATGTTTGTACATATCGGATGGGGACCAACCTCCAGCCAAACCGTCTTCTCGTCGATTACACCAGATTCTTGGGCAGTAACCAACCCACCGAGGAGGTTAACGGGATCTCGCGCATGATTACGGAGGTAGGTAGGATTGATCTGATCATGCTCGATAAGCTTTCCAAGCAGCGTAGAGATGACTGGCACACTGGGCTTATGGAATTTGACTGAGCGAGCAAGCTTCTCGAAATCGTCTAGAATCGGCTCAACCTGGGCCGAGTGGAATGCGAAAGGCACCTTGAGTTGTGTGCACTTGAACCCGGCACCATCTAGTTTTTCGGCAACGTCGGCGATCTCAGACGAGCTACCGCTAAGCACGGTTTCACGGGGGCCATTAATACAAGCGGTATTTATGGATTCTGAGCGACCACCAAGAGCTTCGGTGACTGTGGCAACAGACGCCTGGACAGCAAGCATAGCGTGAGAGCCGGCGGTGCACTTCTCAACCAGGAGCTGGGCACGAGCACCGACAAGATATATGGTATCGCTTGCCGAAAAGACACCAGCAGCGTGCAGGGCTGCATATTCGCCAAGACTATGGCCAAGAACCACACTTGGTTGAATTCCCCAGGAACACCAGAGCCTACCGAGGGCCATCTCAAAGGAAAGAAGGCCAAGCTGCACAACCACGGGAGACAGCTTCTGAACGTCAGGCTCACTGCCATCAATAAGAGGCAAGAACGATGGAAATCCATGAATGAGAGCGAGTTGGTTATACTCATCGATTGCCTGGCGGAAGATGGAATAATGGCTATATAATTCTTGGCCGAGAGCAGCGTAATGCGAGCCTTGGCCAGTGAACATGTACGCAACCTTCGGTTGTTCTGGAGAAACGGGGACAAAGTTAGACTTCAGGCGCTCCTTGAGAGCCTCTTGGGCCTCTACTACACTTGAAGCTATTACGTTCATGCGCCAATAGTGCTGAATTCTGCGAGCGGTAGTGGTGTATGCCACATGGGACACAGATGTTGAAGGGTTCTCTTGCATCCATTTGACAAGTGTCTCAGCATTGCGTATCATAGCAGACTTCGACTTGGCAGTCACCGTAATGACATGGTGACTACGCGGATCCATAGTCGCATTCTTGTAGCGAGGACCATCCTGGACGAGAAGGCCAGTGTTACCACCAGCAGCACTAAAGTTATTAAGAAAGACTCGACGAGGCTTCCCGTCCTTTCGCGAGAAAGGTGTTTTATGGAAAGCGATATTGACCCCTCGCTGGCCTAGATCCTTGGGGAAAGTCTTGTTTATTTCTTTCTTGATACCAATGTGAGGCGGTATAGTATTCTTCTGGAGCATTAGTAAGACCTTGATAAGAGCCGTAACACCAGAAGCTGCCTCTCCGTGGCCAACATTAGATTTAACTGCGCCGAGGAATAGAGGTCTATCGGCTGGACGATGGCGTTCGGCGGGAGCGAAGACGCTGGTGACAGAGACCATCTCTGTTCCATCGCCGGCCTGGGTGCCAGTACCGTGCATCTCCACATAGTCGACGTCGTGGGGATCCACACCTGCTTCATCTAGGATAGATGCAGATAGCACAGACTGGGTCGGGCCATGGGGGTGTGTGATTGAGATCGCGTCGGCGGAGTGGTTGGTTTGAGTACCCAGTACCACAGCCAAGATGTTATCCTTGTCCGCAAGCGCATCATCAAGACGCTTGACGATGACAGAGGCGCATCCATCCGCTCGGCAGTAGCCGTCGGCATCGTTATCGAAGGTGTTACAATTATTGGTCTTAGACAAGAACTGCCCCCTGCTAAGGCCTGAAAAAATGTCGGAGTTGGTCATGCAAGAGAGACCACCGACAATAGCCGTGTCACAATCCTTCGCCCACAACGATGTACAGGCAACTTGCATTGCTGCGGCACTCGAGGAGCAAGCAGTGTCAATATTGAGACTGGGACCACTGAATCCAAAATAATAGTTGATCCGCCCCGGCCCAAAAGCTCGCACACCACCTGTGATGAAGTATGTGTCAACCTCCTGGGCGGCATTTATTTCACGCCAATCATCCGAGGTCTGGCCATAGAACGTGCCGACACGGTCGAGCCTGGTCGATGGGGTCCTGTTTGGCACATAGCCGGACATCTCGAGAGCTTCGTACGCTGTCATGAGTGCCATGCGTTGCATCGGATCCGTCTGGAATGCCTCACGGGGAGACATGTTGAAGAAACGCGGGTCGAAATGCCCAGGGTTCTTGATCCAGTTGCCGTACGGCGTATGGCTTGTGTTGATAGCCTTCCCAGTTGGATCATAATGAGTATCGACCGGGAATCTGTTAGCTGGGATTATGCGGTGGGCGTCAATACCCTTTGCAAGTAGCTCCCAGAACTCTTCAACATTCTCTGCGTCAGGAAAGCGGCCGGACATGCCAACAATCGCCAATTTACACTTCCCCGTGGACCCGTGGTTTCCGACATGGGTGGCATTGCTTTCTCGTGAGATTTGGGGAGGCGATCGAAGAACCACCTCTAACTTTGTCTCCGATCTGAGGAGGTTTGCAAGTGTGCTTGCAGCATGTGTCGGGCCACAGGGGATTACCAAGATACGAGATCCGGCGATCTGGCGTGCTTCATTGATGCTACCATCGAGCACCTTGTGGAAGTATAAAGGCTCATTCAGGATCTCGTGGACCACGGCTTTCAAAAGAGACTTAGGATCAGTCTCGGAGAAACTGCGGCCAGTAACGCAAGACATGACGCCACTCCGTGGTTTAGCGTTGGCTAGGACGGCAGTGACACGCTCGTCATTAAGACCCAACAACTGGTCAATATCTAGTGCTCCGTGTAGATGTGGGGCATGGTAGGGACCGTAAACGGGAATAGCCGTAGACGTTGACTCAAACAAGTCTTTGCTAAATAATAATTTGAGCGTGGTTGGAGGCCCGGAGACGGCGATGTTACTCGCAGAAACGGCGCTAACGTATGCTTGCGACGCCTGAGGAATTCCCTATATAAGACTATTAGATTATGGCAATCACCTGTTGCGACAAACCTAGCTTACCTTAAACTGGTGAAAATCATCAAGTATTTTCTTGGCGTCGCTGTCTTTCACAGAGGAAAGAACGTACGTCCAGCTCTCCGACTTCCTAGTCGACGGGCTTAACCTCTCAGCTAAAGAGCCGACATAGGACCCAACACGAAACGCCATCAGGACAACCTGGACGGCTATAGGGAGGAGCGCGGAGAGCGATGGGCTTGTGGCAATGGCAACCGCTGCGAAAAGGCCGGTGCAGAGGCCGGAAAGCCTTGTATTCTCGGGCGTCGTGACATCTTCGTGATTCTTCTCGACATGGCTTTCGCGGTGTTAGCAACTCGTCTGATTGTCAAATATCTATAGTTTGAACGTACTTAATATAGTGGGCTAACTGCGCTATGCACAATAGGGCGCTGTCAATGCCCGGGGATTTGATTTTCTGCCCATGGTACCCCTCGTTCAACTGCGGGAGCGTCCGGAATATTGGAATCTTCTGCCGTTCGACCCGAGGTAGACTTTCTATCTCATCTCTTAGCGCGTCACCGGCCAATCTGAGGAATTCCTTCGATAGGATGCTCGGGTTCCCCTGCTTTAAGAAATCTGCCAAGAAGCCATGTGTGTCTAACGACTGGTCTCCGAAAAGGAGAAAAGATATTTGGTCTGCCATCATATAAGGATGGCGAGCCTGCACTAGTTGGTCCAGCAAGTGACATTAGGACGGTGCCAAAGCGACTCTTGATCACTTATATATCTTGGTGCGAATTGTCAGCTCCATCTAGGGTGAGCCAAATATAACGCCGTCAAACGTCTGATTCAATAATAAGGTATATTCATTTGTTGCAGATCACGAATAAGCGTCGGGAGGGCGTGTAATAACTGCTAGTCACACCCCCTCGCGCATCCCTGGGCTAGTATTGGCCCGGTCATCGTTCGTGGTTCATGGTTTATCGGTCACCGAAGTCTCATGGCAGACAATTGCCTTCGTCCCAGGGCGTGGGAAGGCTATTCTTCAGCCTAGCTAGGTATACCATGTCAGGTCCGATAGGGCGGCGCAGGTTATAATCTCAGAGACATGTGATAGATGTTCGAGAGGCTTACGGGACTAAGCATAGAAAAGAAGTGTACTACCCCTTTGATAGAAAGCAGCCCATAATTAGCTCGGAAAGCACCTGCCACACTATCACATTGCCAGTCAACTCGAGGGCCGTTCTGTACACGGAGTAACTGATCCGCAGGGCGTCAAATCCATAGGCATGATAATATTCAGACAGTATACAAGAGAAACTCGTATTCCAACGTGGGCGCGCACATATGGTGGGTCACAGGTGGTGGACCGTTGGGGATGTCCGCTCCAGACCACCACAACTGGGTTCATGGCATGTATTCAGGGCAATGGGCACCTATGCTCAGCTCAGCAACAAGCAGTAGACTCAGGGCTATGTGTATGGCACACAATAGGATGTTATTGTCTTACCAGGTGGAAGAGCAATGAATATGCCGATTGCCACCATCCCTGGCCGACTCTCGGCACCTTAGATCGCCGAGGCGCAAATTGCCCGGAACGGCACAGGTGAAGCAAGCTAAGCTTGGAATGCTGATGAGGATAGATGTAGGTCACTACCCGGCCGCAAAAAACCGCCCACACGAATATTCCCTAAGACAGCGTGCAACTTACCATAAGGCTGAACTGGGTCTGAGCAGCCCATATTCAAGGTGCACGTTTGGGGAGCAGAACAGGCATCATGGAGGCCCAGCAATACCAGCGATAGAACAGAACCTGGGGCTCGAATTGCCAAATTGCTATCTTCGGCTGCTCCACGAGAAGGCGCTGCATGATGCCGGTGCGTGCAGCAGTAGTAGCTGGGATGAACGTGCAGAAGCCAGGACAGATCCGCAACGTGGGTCTAGCAACTGCAGCCCAGAAAGCCTCAAGAGAAGCATGCCAAGCAAGCCAAACCAGAACCAGCAGTCTTGTGCAACATGTCGTCCAAACGCAGCGCACGCCAGCGAACCCCAGCGCTGTCTAGACGAGGGAAACAGGGTCGTTAGAGAATCTTAGGCGCAGCGTGTTTCAAGAGACAGGGACCAGTGCGTCTACTGTAGTGCAGTCTTGCATGTGCAAAAGACGCGGACGTAGGTAGGCATAGGCATAGGCATAGGCATGGGCATAGGCATGGGCATGATGGCTTGGAAGGTTAGGAGCTGATGTGTGTCAGTGGCGCCAAAGCTAGTCTGTCTGTCTAAGATCGGTCCAAGTTCTGTGCGCAACGTGTATGCGGCTGACGGCGACAATTCGGCAGCGGTGATGCTGGTGAGAATATGTGCTGTTCCTAATTGGTCACATACGGCGACGGAGATGCGTAGAGTATCGCAGCCATTCAGTAGAGTCATATGGACATATGATCATATGTCCGCGGCCCCTCGGAACTTTTCCCATGCCGTCTTGTATCGTGGGGAATGCCTTAGGTATTGCCTGGGGTCTGGATAGCGGATGAGAAGGGAAGGGATTCACGGCCACTTCCGGACCTGCACTATCTACCTAGACTAGACACACGGCGTTTCAATCTGCTGTGTAACTATGAGAACTATTGACCAGATGGCAGATGGCCAGGCGACAGCAGCTGGCCGTCAATCGATACCACTAGTTCCCCCTTAAGTAGGTACTATAGGCTATAGGTTAGACTAGTGCGTACAGTGCCTATGTAATCCACCCAAGGGCTGCCTGGGCCTCGATATAGTAACTCCGTGCCAGAAACCTGTGCAGCGCCGATGTCTCATTATCACCTTATTTCGTTCCATCAAGGTCGATTGGCCACCGTTACCTATCTAACAAAACAATGCCAATCAGAGGCATGTGATCTCCCTCCAAGCATGATTTAATTAGGTAGGCGTTACAGCACTAAGGTAGCCTAATATCGAATGAATTGAGCTTTTTCAGGGGGGCACGCTCTGGCCTGTGGCCAATTGAGTTCCGAAGTGAGAACTCATCGCCGCATCGATCCTCAGAGTACCCACATACTTACTACATCGTATCTAGTTGCAGCGTCGAATACTTCCATCTCTGCTATCGACAGACATTTTGCATTTCGAGACTTCGGAGCCTTCTAGACCACACCTCAGCATCTCTTTGGAAGCCCATCGTCAAAGACAAAAGCTGACCATATCCCTGTCCACAAATTATTACACCCAAGTTCCTAACAACAAGACCCTGAGGGGCATCCGTAGTAGGCTCCGGGGACTCTGGAGGTTGGGTGGGCAGCTTGCAGGTCCGGATTATTGAATCGTATATTCCAAACAAGAATGAGTACTGCCCTTGTGCCATCTGGCATCGTTTGCTACTTCCGGTAATGAAAGCTCCCGCAACAACAACCCCCCNTCCCCTTCCCTCAACCCGCGATCGCTCCGCCATCCATTCCTTGGCTCAGGGTTAGTCCTAGGTAACACTCCGCAAGCACCGGCTCATTCAGCTTCACATGATAAGTCTCGGAGTTCCGGTCCAATATCGTCGCCGGATACATCTATATAGAGATCATCTTACCCGGAGTCCTACTCGGAATGAGCCGTGATAGGCCCCTTTCCCTGCATTTCCCGCTGCCTGGATGACTGCAGTGTTAGCCGAACATGTGGAAATGCTGCATAGCCTCATTGGCATGAGTAGTGTCGAACCCGGCCAGTATCCGGTATCCACCGTTTTCCTTTTTTTTTTTTTTTTTTTTTTCCCCTATAATGTATGGCCTGTTATCAACGTGGCATAGTCCGGTCTACTTTTAGGTAATATCTTGGGCTTATCGTGGTACAGATGATTTTCGTATCCGAATCATCCCTCGATTACTTGATGCGCACTGTTTTCACATTAGAAGAACATGTTTCCCTTCGACTCGCTCGCCGATAGAAAAACGTGTCTAAGACTTTCTAGTCGTCTCTCTTTTCCCCTGGATAATTATATCGAAACCCATTGACCGATAACGACCCCTTTTCTGCCAAGTTACCATTCAACACCAAGACTATGTGAGACCACATTCCGTTCGATATAGTTCGGCGGTAGACCACATGCTTGACATATTATACCTCGATGATAGTTCATAATGATGTCATATTTCATTCTCAGCTCTTACTAGTAGGTCTCGAGCTGCCATCGGGGTATTATCACCTGCATCGCTTAGTCTGAACAGATCACTTCTACCTACCTAATGCGCTCTGTTCTATCATTGCTTTGCCAGCAAGTACGGATATAAGGAGCGCTGAAAATACGACCATAATTGAGAAGCACTTCGTAATAAGCTTAATTTACTAAGCAGTTCCTCAATCCCTTAGCGCCAGGGGTAAAATTGAGATGAAGAGAGGCTTTTTGCGTCACGTGAGGACACTTGGATGTAAATACTATACCTAGGTAGGCAAAATATTTTGTTCGGCCGTCAGCTGTTCCAGTTGTACGACATATCTATAGCCACCTGCATCTTCCGGCACCACGCCTATTCATGGCAATAGGGCCGAGGTCGGAAAAATATAATTGGCACCACATTGCGTTGTGGCAATGTGATATCCTCTTCACCGCCAGGAATCGTGGTACGTTACTTGAACTAGTACTTGGTCGGAAGATCGAGCATTGTCAGATGAACGGATAGCTCGTATCCAATCATTCGTGTCTGCAAGGCGGAAAATTACGCAGTTGCGGCGAGATGCGTTCACGGTAAGACAGCAAAGATCAGACTTCCCGAGTGGCCCCATCGAGGTTAACCCTGCTTTCCGCTGCGGGTAAGATGGCAAGTAAACAGTGAGAAGTCTGCACGCTCTTTGTCGTCAGAATTGCCTCGATTGTACTGTATATTACTCATCCTGATATAGAGCATGCACTCCTCGGCGAACAATCGCATGATCAGGTTTGTCAGAGCTCGAAAGCCAGTTTACTCTTCGAAACTCCGATTTACACCATGCGCTTCTCTCCAAGATTCTATCTACCCCCTTTCCCATTATTGCTCTTTTAGGATACAGAAATTCTCCCATCTACGTAGACACTCAATATCGCCGATGTCCAATTTCCGGCACTAATTTGCACATACCTAATTATTATGTACCATAGTCTATTGTTGTTAATTTCATCCTATCAAAAAGGGGACGCCTCCATGTGCGTTCATTCTAGCCATTTCTTTGTGTTTCTTTTATGACGCCGCTTCTTGGACGATGGAGTAGGCGTTGACGCTGCAGCGGACGACGTCGCCGTATTAGCGTAAAGAGCACTAATAAAAATCATTAGCCATTAGTCAGCCACTCTTAGGTTTCATCGTCGTCTTAACATAGACAAACTCACCCAATATATGACGTAGGATTTATAGTAACGAAACCCTCTGTATCGTACCAGAGGTCATTGCCTCCGGCGTTACCTGTCGTGGCCATATTCTGAGCTTCACAAACGTCGATGAAATCTTGTGGGATGGTGTAGTTGACGAGACGCTCAGGGGCTTCGATCAGAGTCGCACTCAGGCCCATCTCAACGTGCCATTCGATGTGACAGTGAAGTAGGAAGACGCCCGGATTGGTGGCTCGAATGCGCAAGACGGCATACGACTTGGCGAACACGGCGACAGTGTCACGCCGTACCGGCGTCTCCGGAATCACATTAGTCTGCTTCCAATTCCCTGCGTTACTTTTAGGGCGTTCAATGATTTGGAATTGATGGCCGTGCAGATGGAATGGATGGATGGCGTCGTCGTGATTATTGATAATAATCTCTAGCACCTCTCCATAACCTATCGTGAAGGCGCCCACCTGGCCATATGCCGAAAGCTCCGTATTGTTATCGCCGAGAGACAGGACAGAATACAGCGTGGGGACCTTTTGACTGATGAAGGTCTTCCCGTTGAGGCACGCACGTGGATACCCATTGGCATCATCACAGTAATCGAAATTCAACACCCACTGCTTCGCAACAGGGCCGAACGCAGTCTGGTTGTCAAAGGGAAGCAATAGCGTGTCATCCTGTGGGTAGAACTGTTCTACCGCGGATTTCCCATCCAAGAGTCCATTAACATCATTGATCAGTTGACCTGTGAAGTTATGATAAAAGGCAACAGGAGGGCTAGCGTTAAGTGCCGTGTAGTCGGGGTTGGTATCCAGTGCGACCAGATAAGGGTAGTTCTGTTTATCACTGCTACCGATTGTAACCAGCACATCGTACCGTTGGGCGGCCAACACACGCAGTTGATTTGCAGTCGATTTCTGCACATAAGTCGCATCTATCATGATAATGTCCATCTGCAGGGCGTTGAACGCCACGAAAGCCGCAGTCAGGGCAGAAAAGTTAATAATGCGCATGCGGTATGTCTTGTTAGGCTCGACAGGGATAAGGCCATCACTTCCTTCATTTAACAAAACGCCATTCGGTCGTGGTGGTTGGAATTTCGTATTATTACGTTGAAGGAACTGTGAAACAAGTGTCGGAGATTGGGCATGATACCTATTCAATTTGTTAGTCTCCTTTGGACGTGGTGTTCCCGGTGGAAACCGAAGGGAATTCAGCAGTGAAAAATATACTCACCAGTCGGAAACTGCGAGTATCACATCCGCGTCGTAATCTTCTAGGTAAGGATCTTGTGGGTTATGAATAATCAAAGGTCCACGGAAGCCATCGGGATATTGGCCCATATTATGCGAGTGGTCTTCCTCAAGATGATTAGCATACGCAAAACGACAACGATAAGGAATTATTTACACCAATATGTCCCAGGTTCGCTAGCCTACTCAAATCTAGTAAGTATTTTTTTTCTGTTCCTGCTATGCATGGAAATAGTTGGGATTATACTTATAACGCACCGTGAAGCTGTAGACCACCGAATAATTCGGTGGCAGAGGACACTGGCTCGTACCCACAGAACCATCCATATAGTTCGAATCGATTTGGTTGATGCCATGGAAGTGCAACCCCGTTGTCTCGTTGCCCAACTTATTAACTAAGTTGATTACAACGGTATCACCAACCGAGGCCTCAATAACCGGGCATGGCCAGACATTATTGATTCCTATGACGGGTCTGCCAAACCCGTCTGGTGCGGCCCATACCCAAGTGACTTCCCAATCATAGGTAACCGTTCCTCCAGACACAAGAACGGCGTAACCTAGGAGGAGAAAGATCAGGATAAAGGCCAGGCTTAAGGATTCTCGATACATGATAAGTGGGAGAAAGAAGATTAGATAGGGAACATTCCTGCCCTAAATAACGAGAGGAAAGGGAAGAAATACCCTATAAAGCTGTCTCAAATTTACTCTCGTGCGGCTACCATGGAGTCTTATACAGCTTCGAGTACCAATCTTGATTCACCGGCTCATGATCTATATAATGATAGGGTTAATAATAGAAAGGATACACATGGTCTAGGCTACGCTAAAGAGGAGTCCAAACGAAAGGAAAGTTAATTGTGCATGGGAATCCCGAATTCTCGATCTCAGATCTCGAAAGACCCTGTTAAATAACCTTAACTCCAAAGGGCTAGAGCCATCCCCGATTTGACTTCTCGTGAATGGGTGTGACCCTTCTCCCCCCCCAAAACTTTATCCTAGCCTCGGTAGGTACATATAGAGACAATTAAGGTCCAATTGGTGTTCTAAGGATAGAAGAATTTGGCTACAGCGAATCCGAATTTCACACTTTGCGCGAGGGCAAGACATAAATTATGAGAATATCAATTGTTTTCAGGGATCAGCATTTCCTAGTAGTCAATATGCATGTCAACTATCATGCGCTTAGTAGAAAGGGGGACCCCGACGGCCCGAAGACTAGGAAAGGCTCATCTAAGACCTTGGTCTCGCATACCGAACGGCGTCCGACCTCGTATTGCCGCTCAGTTTAGGCCACCTGATGTTCAAGGAATACAACTAGGTGGAAGCCGGTTATTAGAAGGTATATAGTGGCGACTATATTCTCCCCCCCTTCCCGAACGCGACGGCTTTCGGCCAGAACAACGATATGATTAAGAAACTCCGATACTAGTTAGTGCTGGAACAGAGCGCATCCCTGGGATGAATGTACTGTATTGTGCCATCTGGCTTCAGAGATACACTGTAGTTTTGACCAGCTGCAAGGCTAGCGACCTATTAGTAACCAAGTTTTGTACGGCCTCGGTCGAAAGCCAATCGTGGGTGGTGTGGTAGTATGGGCGTATATGATAATTAGATATCCATACCAGCTCCATGCAAGGGCTTAACTCCAATGATCTACAACCTGGGCAGTACAGAACCCGACTCAGTTTTAGTGCTAACATACTTGAAGATCGAAGGATCTTGATACGGATAGTTGACATTCTTGTGTCGGTTGCTCGACGAATTTCGTCTTCTAGATAATGTATGAAAGATGTTGCTTGTTGAATATATATACTATTGCTATTTGGCAATATTTTTTTTAGTCGCGGACAGGTCCTAGAAAGACCTTCCAAGGTCCCAACCTTCGATTTGCGAGATGTTCATCACGGCACGCAGCAGCCCAAACCGCCGTTGCCATTTAGCAAGACTTATACACAAAATCCGACGACGATGATAGGGTTGGCTACCGGTAGGGTATATCGATCCTTCATCCTTAAATGAGATGATGCTGAGAGACATGGAGGATAGACCCATAGAGACGGGTCCACCGGGTCCGTGGGTCTGGATTAATACCCCGTCCCTCCAACTAAAAGATAAGGTACGGAGTACCTTATAGATTTATGGGACAGGGGCACTTAGGTACTTACTCAAGGCGGGGTAGACCGGGGCCTATCTGGCTAGGGCGTACCCTACCCTACCTAAACTCTCTCTATCGATAAGCTAGCTCACCACGCCTAGGTACCGTAGGGCGCCAGCCCGCCTGTTGCTAAACGGTTAAGATGTTAAATTTTAGGCAGAATAGAGTGGGCCAGTTACGTTTTTAACGTACCTAGGTAGTAGCAGGTATACTGACTAGAACTGAATCTCTATAGGTAGTCGCGTAGATTTTTATTTAACTCTAGAAAGTACAACTAAAAAAATGTTAAAGCAGAAATAATTTCAATTAGCTATTGTAGCATAGTTTAGAATATCTATTATTATTTTTGTACACGAATAATTAGCTAATTAAAATAACAGCGTACGAGTAAAAAATAATAGAGTCAACTAATGACATACGAAATCGTTCAATACGGGGCTATTCTAGTCTGGCAGCAACAGTCTACTTGTAATCCTCTCAAAAAACTGGGCTGGCGCCCTACGGTAGTATCACTGACATACCGGTACCTACTGTACAGTAGGATCAACATCCATCACGTTTGCTTGGCTGTGGTAAGCATCCAAGCATCCATCATCAAAGCTCATCCTCATCTCACATTTCATGATATCTCTATCACTGCCGACAAAGTACACAGCTTCTAGAAATATCATTAAAGCCCTCGACCCCTCTGGGCTACATACAGGATGAAGGTCATCATCGCGGTCCCGGCGACGCTTGCGCTCGTCTATCGGGCTCACCTGCGCCAGTCATTGACACCCTTGGGCATTTTTGTGGCTGCCTTGACTGCTATGGCCCATGCTATACACCCATGGAACCTGTCATTCGTTCTGCTGATCGTCTTCTTCCTCGCTGGCACGCGCGCCACCGCCGTCAAGAAGGAGGTGAAGGCCAGCTTGACCTTGAATGCCCAAGGCAGTTCTGGAGGCGAGGGCCCGCGAACCCATGTTCAAGTCCTCGCCAATTCACTTATGGCCTCTATCCTGACGCTTCTACACGCCTACCAGCTAAGTCAAAGGCGCGAGAACATTTTGAGTGGACAGAGCCCAGAGGGCACCTACTGCTACAGTTGGGGAGGCGACCTCCTGGTTGTCGGCATTATCGCCAACTATGCCGCCGTATGTGCCGACACATTCTCCTCCGAACTCGGCATCCTATCTCGTACTGAGCCTAGACTTATTACGTCGCTCACTTTGCGAAAAGTCCCTCGAGGCACCAATGGAGGGGTCACGGTATGGGGACTCGTCGCTGGTTTCCTGGGGTCTATGATTATTGTAACGACATCACTCATGTTCCTACCGATGTGCGGTGACCACACGAGTGGTAAGGTCGGCGGTGGGCGGCCTTGGTCCATGACCGAGAAAGTGATTTTTGCATGGGGAATGACAGTCTGGGGAACGCTCGGAAGCCTCTTGGACAGCTTTCTAGGAGGTTGGCTACAAAGAAGTGTGCGAGACGTCAGGACTGGCAAAATTGTCGAAGGTGAAGGAGGTGTGCGCGTCCTCGCTTCTGCAGATACGCGCTCTAAGGTTGCGGATGCAAAGACTGGACTTATGAGCGGGGATGCAGCAGACTCCATTGAAGACACCTCCGCAGTTGATGATAGCACTCCTGTTAAGGACCCCTATAACCCGAAAAACAAGCACCGCAAGCCTAGCTTCGGGGACAACAAGCCTACTCGTGTTGTTGAAACTGGCTGGGACCTACTCGACAACAACGATGTCAACTTTCTAATGGCATTCACCATGAGTGTCGGAGGGATGGTAGCCGCATCGTGGTATTGGGGCGTCCCTATGTCCAGCATACTGTGGGGTTGAATACGAAATTGAGGTGGTTATTTTTATGATCATTCACACTGAGTGATCGGATATTCGGCTACCATTGCGCCACCTACGGTTTGTGACAGCAGCAGGTTAGTCATGATTCAATAATTTAGAGACATGCCGGTGCCTGAATGCAACCTTCAGATACCCTAGTGGCGTACATTGCCAGTATTAATTAACCAATATTGGGCCTCATCCTGTGAACGTCGCGATATCCCGTGCTTTCCGATACCTCGCATTACGACGTAGCTTAATAAGCGTCGATCCTCAAAGAAACCTACGAGGGCCCTTATCGCATCTGGACAAACGCAAGGCCAACACAAGCGACTCGGGTATTTTCTGGGTAGGAAAATGACCCTGGTCTCAAGCAACAACAACCTTTCTTGCGTCTTCGGATGCACGTCGAAAGCAAGTCCAAACCCGCCATCTAGGCTCCCTCTTATGTGATTTATCTACGTCGTAGCCGGCTCTCATTATGGCGATATCTTCAGCTTCGGCCTGGTCCTCGCGTTGCTGCGTAAACCGTCGCGATTTAAGCAGCTCGGTGCCTAACAGCACAAAAAGGCCATCGACTGCAAGGCCTAGAGTCAGTCATCGCCGGTTGAACCGTAATTTGTGAGGGCTTCAGAAGCTTCTAGGCATATTCTTGTCCTAAAAGAAAAATCTTGCTCTAAAATTGCCAAAACAAGTAGGAAATGGTTCCGAGAATCACGCACCGTTCTCGCCTGTCCGCGCCGAGGTCTCTCGAAATGCACAACGTGCTCGGCCGTACCCGATATTGCACGCCAACTCGTATCCTTCTCCCTCGGTTACCACTCGATAATTATTATTCTTGTCGTCTTCGCCGTCATCTGCCTTGTTGCCGACTAAAATCAGGGCGTAATGTTGGCGTTGATCTTGCAAGAGTGCCTCCTGTATTCGCTGATGAATCTCTTGGATCAAGTCGAAGGAATCGCGGGATCGTACATCATATATCATTACAACGGCCTCAGTAATCGCCACTGCGTGCCGGAGGTACTGCCCTTCGAACAGCTGGTCCGGCGCTAACTCTAGAGCATCAACCACGTATATCTGGTCCTTGATCTCAATCTTGTGCTGGCATCCTCGCTTGTATTCTGGATTTGGTGGCTGGCCCTCCCCAGCGAAACTGCCTTTGCAGAACTTCGTAGAAGTGTTAGGGATCACTGTTCCAGATTAAGACTGCAATAGATACCTACTCTCGTCAGTATAGAAGTCTTGCCGCAACCCTTTGATCCTATAACCAAGACCCGAAATTGGCCTGCTACCGGCCGCTCGGGGGCTACTTTCTGTTTCGTGCTCTCCTCGGCATCGCTAGGCTTCCATGCGAGGAGCGCACGGTAGTATCGCTTTTCCTCCTGCGACAATATCATAAACCCCAACTTCTCGTCGATGTCCGACATGGCTAGAATGATATTGGGGAAACGTGCCTTGAAAACAACGACTAACTTCAATGACAGTTCCTTGATAACAAGTTATCGTCATTGTTGCGGGGAAGGAGAAGAGTTCTTTTGAGCTCTGCTTATGGCGCCGATGGCTGTCATACCCAAAGACTAGCGTATGAAATGAGCGGGATATTTCGTAGCGAATACCATAATGGTGCTATTCAACGTCTATTAGACATTGGTCGGCCCATAGGAGAGGGCGGCGTGACACCGGTAGGGGAATTCGGGAAAATCATGAGACACTGATATGTATCCCAATAGGGCGGCTCGATTCTGCCGAAGGGGTACGGCAACAGAATCCCCTTGTGCATGTGCGACAGATCGCCGTCCTTCTCATGAGTGATCTCTGGGCTGGGGTGCTATCTGGGGTGACGATAAGATGGCACTGATGACTTCCACCAATGTCGCTGTCGCATTGCAGGACCCAAAGTCGCAACATTGGATGACGTTATAGGGTACGCATGCAATACTATCGTGCATATGGTCCCGAAGGAATCGCCGATAGAAACGATGCTAAGAGTGTTGCCAATCGAAGGTGCAATTCGTCGCACCTCTGCCCTGTGAGATCGATGCCGAGATATCTCGTATATGGTGGCCATCGTGTGCTGTTGTGTGTCATGGGAAAGCGGCCGAGATGAAGCAGAAGCAGCTTGCCAGCGCACGATGATCCCGTCTTGCAGAGAACTACTGCTTCATTTCTCGCTGTGCATGCCTTGTGCTACTATAAAGGACACTGTCGATCCATGCTCAGTGGTTCTTGTGACGGGGATCTTGCATTCTGCCGCGATTAGCTTACTGTTCGTCCCTCTCTATTCTATCACCTCTGGGCCATGATCAGTCATGCTGGGCTCGTGTCTAGATCTACCACGGCTGGCTGCATCTAATCCAAGGCCAATAAGCATAATTTTAAACCGCGAGGCTTTCTTTGTATGTGCCTACAGTAGGTACCGACTATCTACCGACGATGGAAGCACTCGGCCGAGGGGAAATAGGGTATTCCTCGTATCTAGATAATCTGCGTAGGTTAAGGTTACCTACCTGTACATACCCATACCATGGCTCGCCTCTACCTACATATGATAAGTCGTTCTCACCAACCGGCTTAGCCGCTATTTGCGATTGGATGCCTACCTTTTATTGAAATGTTAAACCATCTGATATCTAAGCCTTCAATAACGTTAGGTAAGTACATAGTACATACAGTATGTACCTAGGTAGCTACTGTAAGTTCTGTTGGTCCCTGCGAGAGGCAAAGCCCTGTACGCGAACCGGGAAGCCAATCCACTCTGGACCCAGCTTCGGTTCAGCTGCTTCTAAATTGGGGTCCTAGCTCCACCCTTAATTCCACTATTCTCTCGCTCGGCGACAAGCTGAGGAAAGCGTCGCTGTTCTAGTTCAATGGCGGCCTCTCGCTAGTCGCAGAAATGGTCTGGCGGCTTGATGTAGACTTGGCTGTTTAGTCGGTCTGTAGGTATTGTATCGTGGTTCACACAGCTCGGTACGGTCGACCGTTAGCATCTACTGTACTATCGAAGGTTGTTAGGTGATCAACCATGTCAACCAAGACATTGGACGCTCATTAGCCCCGCCATTTCAGGTCATCCTACGTCGTCTTTCGAATGCATCGCGTGCCTCTGAATCACCAGCTGGGCGTACCTGGACAGCTAACCGACTATAATCTTATACCAGTACAGTACGTAGGTACCGGTACATTCTGGGGACGGTAACCAGCGGCACGACGAGCTTCTCGAACCAAACAGTCGGTTGGTTGCACGACATACCGCACGCGTCAATTTTGCACCAAGCAATCATAGCTGTATCATAGCTGTATTTTCATGCGCCAAAGCTTGTTCATAGAAAACTCGGACAGTAGCGAGCTGATCGCCTGGTAAACGAGGAGGGAGCTTCGCTGCGGATCTGTGTAAAGCACAAGCGGAGCGTCCTACTCGACAAGACGATTTCCCTTCGGCCTGGACACGGTCCACGATATTCCAACTCGCAACCTCGTTGAAAGCCTAGCTTGTCCTCCACCCTCGCCGTTTGCGTGGCAAAATGCGATAGCCGCTATGGCCTCGAACACCTATTTCTCGACCGATTCTTATAGGAGACATCCAAGCCAAGCTTTACACCACAAGGTTTCGAGCCTGTCGGAAAATTCAGACGGCCCTCTTCGCGGACGTGAATCGCTCGTGTCCCTTCAGTCGTTCTACGAATCCCCCCCTCTCCCACCGCCGAGGGATCCCACTGCTGAGCAACATGAATATGGGAGAGGGCAGTGGTCGGTTCCGTTTCTAGGAAATAATGGTGGACGATACCAACCCGTTTCTCCGACGCCATCTCACATTAGCCGCTTCAGAAGCTTTCGTGGAGGAGTGCAAGATACAATACATGAGGATGAGAGCATCGATATGTCGCTGCTTGGAGCGGCGGTACCGCCTGCCCATTCCGAGCCATATAGCGCGGTTCCGAAAGAAGAACCTTACGAAGCCGCGTTCGACATGACCTCCTTCTCTGGCCCGATGGGTATTCAAGACCAAGCGTTCTTGAAGTCGTTGCAAGAACAGGAAGCTAATGGTATGCTTACTGGTGGTCTGGGGCAAGGTGAGGTGCCGAATGCAACAATCAGGAGAGAGCACCTCGTTTCTTCTAGCCCTTCTCTCGCGCGTAGTTTCACACGGTCGCTATCAATGAGGAGGAAGCCTACTTCGAACGTAAGGCCGAGTTGGAGCGAT
Organism: Xylaria polymorpha; assembly: GCA_003426235.1. Lineage (NCBI taxonomy): Eukaryota > Fungi > Ascomycota > Sordariomycetes > Xylariales > Xylariaceae > Xylaria > Xylaria polymorpha. The sequence goes on along the minus strand of NQIM01000137.1, from coordinate 61,072 downwards.
AGTCTCGGGCAACATGAGGCGAATAAACGAGGTGAAGTGATTGAGGTGATCATGGAAGAGCGCCCGGACGTTGACCTTAGTTCTAGTAAGTAATTCTCGGCGCTTTCTTTTTGTTTTGGCAACTTTCAGTGCACGAGATTTCATTTCTAGGCCAAGACAGTGTCTAACCTGGAAGCTTCTGAAACCCCCATAACCACGTTCAAAGCGGCGATAGCTGACTCCGAGTGTTGCAGTGGTTGGTCCTAATACTGTTAAGCGGGATCAAGAGGCCCCCACGACACCTAAAAAACAAGTCTTCTACCCTCAGCCTAATTGGAAGCCTTTCTCTATGAGGTGGCCATATCTGCTGTTTATGGTTCTTCTCTCTGTTCTTCTCGGCATTGTACAAGAACTGGTCTACCAGATGTCGAGGCGCCCCGGGGGACTGTTTCACTTTACATCCGCCCAAGATCTCAACCCTGGGTTATATTTCGTCTTCAAATTGTGAGCAATTCTCGGAACCATTTTCTTCTTGTTTTGGCAGTTTTTAGAGCACGAGATTTCCTATTTAGGACAAGAGAGTGCTGAGAAGCCCCTGAAACCCTCACAAAATACGCTCCGAATGGCTATAACTGACTGCGAGCGTTGCAGCGTCCCCACCATCATCACCGTCACATACGGTGTTTTATGGCAAAATACCGACTTCGAGGTCAAGCGTTTGGAAGCTTTCTACCAGATGTCGAAGCAAGGGGGAGCGTTAGCAGCTGAGTCGATCAACGTCGATTATATCACGCTGTTCAACTTCACGCGGCCACTACTAGCCCTACATCGGAAGCATTATGCCGTCTTCATCTCATCAGTGGCAACTTTGCTCGCCGTATCCCTCGTTCCAACGCTTGGCGCTGCTGCCCTTATCCTCACCCCCGATAGGAACGCACGATTTTTAAATCCAAATGAGCCGAAAGTGATCACAGTGAACGCCATTCTCTCACGTGTATTAACAGGCATATTTTTTGGAATCGCAGTTTTAGGCTGTATCCTCTTTTACCAACTTACTACGCGACGTTCAGGGTTACAAGCTGACGTGAAGGGAATTGCAGGACTGGCGTCGATGGCAGTCGTCAGTCATATCATGACTGACTTTAAAGACATGGATACTGCAAAGCCAAAGGACATACACCACAAACTGAAGCATCGGCGCTATGAATTGCGCAACTCCTCTCTGTTTTCCGAAGATTCGATGTCAACTAGCGCGGGGGAGAACGCCAAGTACAAGGAGACTCGTCTATCAGAGAACCCTCATCCGCTAATGCTCCGGAAAGAAGGTTGCATCCCCTTCATAATCGGAGTGGTGTTATTCCTTGCTCTCATACCGGTCTTCCTGTTCACGCCGGCCAGTGTGATCACGTATAAGGCGCCTTGGGCTATCACAGCCTTAGCAGTTTGTATTAAGCTAAGCTGGGGAAGTCTCGAGACATCCATACGCATGCTAGAACCATACTATATTCTCGCGAAGCGCCACGCGCCGGCCAAGACTCTGACGCTTGACTACACAGCCATGCCGTTCGCCGTCGTCGCCGTTCGCGCACTCTTTAACCGGCACTGGCTCGTCTCCTTTGTCGGCTGGGGAACGATTCTCGTAGAAGGTCTCACTATTTTTTCGACCAGTTTGGCCCAAGTCGAAGGCAAAGACTTCCTCGACCTCGTCGAGGACCGCAGCGGCAATGCATCTGTGCTAAACGAGGAGTTGGGCAGCGGGTCCGAGACGGTGCGCTCCTTCATCATCACGCTCGCGCTGACAGTTTTCATTCTCCTATATATTTGCATCGTTGCCACTATCGTCTTCGTCCGCCGGCGACACCCCTTCCTGCCGCGCCAGCCCAACACTATTGCCAGCGTCCTGGCGTTCATGCACCAGTCCAAGATGCTATACAGCTTCGTCGGCACGACGAAGCTTACGAACGTTCAGATGCGTGAGAGGCTCGAGGAGTACGGCGGTAAGACGTACGGTCTAGGTTGGTTCAACGGCCGAGACGGCGAGACGCACTGTGGCGTTGACGAGGAAGAGCTCACGGGCAATTACAAGCACGGTATCGACTACTCCCAAGGTAACATGCCCTGGCTCACGGATTGGCAGACATTTTGAGACCCGCCGAAGTAATTATGATCCGGGCGGGGTGGGGAATCGCATAACGAATAAGCCAAGTCCCTTTCATTCTTGGGTTAATATGACATGCATGGCGTTTTGATGAGCTGCATTTAGGGACATGGGGGAATTGATGATCACCTTGGGTCTGATACGATGCGGGATTTAAACTGGGAACGGGCGAACGGGAACGGGAATTGACGCATTGACATACATGTCTGGATAGTCTCTCGCATCGGCAGACATCCGATAGACGAAGAATTGGACTCGCATAACGAACTTGCGTAAGTCTCCAGGTCTAGCCAACTTGGAAATAGTGAACACTATGGTAGATGCCTGGTAAAACGTATGCCAGTTGTTATTAGCAAGCTAAGCCTTTGGATCGATCATCACGCAAAACGTATCTCTCAATGGGGCACTTGTACAGATTCCCTGTGCAGCTCCCTCTGAAAGCCTTCTCTACTGCTGGTATTTGACAAGGCATGCCTTACCCCTACATTACACAACATTAATAGATGAAATCTAATGATCATGAGCATCACGTGCGCTAGTCATGAACTTGCAAGTCGTACATCAGTAGAATAAGAGGTAAACGAGAAAACGACTAATATAATCTACCATAACTTATATGCAGTCCTATACAAGGCAACAAATGATGTATCCGACATCATCGCCTCGCCACTACACAATACAAAATCTAAATGCCCAGGGAGCTGACTTTTCTGCCGCACTCACTCGATGGACTTCTACACTATATAACTTTAACTTTAACCTTGACTAAGCCTAGCTTAATCTGACAGAGCCTTTCTTTACAAAACAACGAGCAAGGGATCAGATAAGATCAGATCAGATCAATGGAACTGGTCCTCGGTAACGCCCTTGCCCATGGCGGCGGTGGAGCTGATGCCGCCAGTGACCATCTTCTGGAGCTCGTCGACGTAGGTGGCACCGCTCCACTTTTGGTGCTTGACGACGTCGACGCCGGCGTCCATCTCGGGCTCCTGGACGAGCTCGCCATACGCGCGCATGCCGTTCAGGGCGTAGGCGGCGGCGAAGCGGTCGGCCGCCAGCGCCGTCGTGTGGAGGCCGGCCAGCGTGATGAATTGCCAGCAGTACCCGAGGCTCGCCAGCCGTCGGATGTACGTCTCCTGCTCCGTGGCGGGGCATCGCCGTCTTCCAGTTGAAGGAAGGTGAGAGGTTGTAAGCGAGTCTGAGTTGGAGATGGTTAGCCTTTTACCGTTTTTTTTTTTTTTTCTTTTCTTTTCTTTTGGGGATAACTGAAGCAGCCAAACATGACTGGATAGGTACGTAGGTAGGAAGTTGTTTGAAATAAGACTCACTTCTGCTCAGGCCAGACAGCATGGACTCCGTCCGCAAACTCCTTTGCCTGATTGTAATCAGGCAGTTTACTCTCCATCCAGATGGCGTCGCAGTACGGAGCGTACGCGATAGCGCGGTTGATAGCGCATTCGCAGCCTCCGTTCAATCTGTAGTATCCTTCACGCGTGCGCGGAGCATCCCAATTGAAGTAGATATCGGAGCCTAGGATCCCTTGAGCAACGGCGCGAGCCTCAGAATTGCTCTTGCCCTTTGCCTGCGCGACGTATTGCCCTAGCAATGCCTTTTTGTCACCGACAGATCGGGAAGTAGCGATGGCGTCTGCTACGGCCTCGTCAAAACGCTTAAGATTTGCCTCCTTCAGCCAAGCGTCCTCGATAGCTTGCAGTTGGTCGCCGGTTTTCCCGGCCTGTTCTGCGGCGATCATGAGATCGTTTAGCGGTTGGATGTGAGGGTTTGTTGATCCGAGGATGAAGGCATGGTCTCGCGGGTCAATCGTCGTTGAGATAAGTGTTGCTGCCTCGGCATCGGTACGAGCAATGGCTAGGAGATCAGTACCCATGATATCGGCTTGCGCGCGGATCGCGACGAGTCGATTAATATGCTCGCTAATAGGGACTAGGACCTTGCCCGCCATGTGTCCGCACTTCTTTGTACCCGGGGCTTGATCCTCAATATGAATACCAGCTGCGCCGTGCTCAATGAAGAGCTTTGTAAGCTTCATCACAGCTGTTAAACCACCATGTCCTGTATCAGCGTCGGCAATAATTGGGCGAAGGTAGTCGATGTTGGCGACCTTTGAGCGTAGGGCTTTAGGTGTGCTAAGGCGTTCCTGACGTTGCTTGCGGTCATGGAATAGTTGTGCCATGAAGAGATGCTTCACCTTATTCGGAACGGTAGTCTTGCTTCCAGTTAGCCTTGGTTCGGGAAGGTACAGTGTTTATTTCGCTTACGTAGGGGTAGTCAGCAAGATCAGGACCGGGCTCGTCGGATGACGAGGCGGTAGATGATGATTGCCAGCCTGAGACGTAGACGGTATCCAAGTATTTAGCCATCTGTGTAACCGCCGTAGGTTCTAAGCAGCCATAAGTGTAGCTAGCATCACGATTCTACATCACGATCAGTATACCAGGGCATTGAGGTCAGTTTACGTAGGTTTCTCTACCTTGAACCTATTCTCAAGTATATTCCATAACTTCTTGGACTGCGCATTGCTTGGGTACTGGACTTGGAGATGTCCTCGCTTCGAAACGATCTGCTCGGCTGTGAATGGCCGCTTGGTGTATCTCCATCTCGGCTCACTCCACCACCTCTTCACGGCATCGACCTCTTGTGCGAAAAGCTCATCTTCGATATTTGGGTCGACGGCCGTGTTGATCATGTTATTTGACGCCATGGTGAGCAATGGGATTTGTGTTATAAGCACCCAGTGTAGGTATGAGTCAAGCAAGCTTGAGTCGAACTCGGAACAGCGTATCGCTCTCTCTCTCTTCCAGAAAACAGTTGTTGATCAATCCAATGCGTCGGAATGCGACGGGTATCACGTAATAAGGTGTTCTGGAATGGGGAGATAAGTCTCAAAGACAAAGAAATAGCAACCTGAAGGTATTAAAGCCCGCAACCCAGTTTTATAGATTCGATGAACTGAACTACCTTGGACACTAGGTTCCCGGGCTTGCTTTAGTATTATGTCCATCTTCACCTATACCGCTCTCGGAACGTCACCCGGCTAGTCATACACGGTCATATGTAGGTACCTGCGGTTAGGGAGGAAGTCATCGCTCGGCGTAAATCGGCCAAGCGGCTGCGTCGATGTTACGACGAGCCGGCAGTACATGATGTTGCTCGTGAAACGGATAGGCGATCAAGGTATCTTCCGTGTCGCCTCCCCCTATCATAGGCCAAATGTCAATCAATAACTGCATGTGGCTGGCGCGGCGAGCAGAGCAGGTCCTCGGAAAAGCACGCGACGCGGCTTCTGACTGACGTCTAGACTTGGTCATTCTCCATCCTCGGCTCAAAGGGAGTTCCTGGCAGGCCCCGGGCGGGCTGGACGCGGTGGACTCTCGGATGGCAGTTTGGTGGGTTGAGAGAAAGCCGTGATTCGCCGATTTGCCGAGCTAGAAAGGAAAAGCGTCTCTAGATGCACTAACGAGGCTGCCCGGGGAGGATTGATTGTGGAGATCTCCCCCGCAAGTCCCAAGTTGAGGCACACCGCAGCCGGGTCATGGGGATCTAGGGCGAGGTGACGATGACGCAGTTGGTTGTCACGGTTCGGGCATAGATGCTGCGATTGAGGCACCTGCCTACATGTCGGTTACACCTTGCGATCCATACGCAGCATACATTCTGACTACTTACCTACATGTAGGTATGCTAGAATAATCATGGAAAATCACCGAGTGATAGATAGTAGGTACCTATGCAAATTCTAGGGCCAGAGGAGATAGTGTAACGCAATTGAGATTGTAGGTACCTATACTTCTACATATGTATCTCTTTGTTTATTTCTTCCTTTTTTCTGGAATGAATCGCCCATCCAACAATACCTAACAATAGTGCTAAAACTAGATAACCTTCATGCATTGGACCCCCCCACTTCGTTCGTTGCTGGCATGTGAAAATCTATCGGAGTGGGCAGTCAGCACTCACACGGTTAGGTACTCCTACCTACCTAGGTCCTAGGTAGGTACATGTATGTAGGTACCATCCTACCCTGACCACTTGACGTTCTTATCAACTTTGAAGCTTTGCCGTAACCTTGAAACACTCTAAACTACATCTGTACAAGCCTCGGCTTAAAGGACCCTAGCGGTTATCAGGTTACATGTCCATCAGTTATCGCGCATCGCGCATCGCGCATCGCAAATTCCAGCTCTATTTTCAGTTTCACATGACGGTTGAACCCAAACGAGTCATAGTTAAGCAGGTACGGCTATTGCCCAGCCGTGATCGGAGCGTCATTCCATTGAATTAAAAGGTGACTGTATTTGTGACCCGACCTAGCCCGCGACGGCCCATTTGCCTCGAATTGGATACCTAGGAGGTATTACCTACATGTAGCTAGTGCCAATATCGAGGCTGAAGTCCTGGACGGGAACCTTAATAAGTAGTAGAATACCTTCAGCGTCTACCAGCAGTGTCTACAACGACAAGCCATATCCGGACAATTGTTTCCACAGCGTGAATCCTCCGCGGCAATTGTAGACGATTTATCTTCAGACGTGTCCACCATCCGCTCTGGCCCGACAAGTGGCGGCACCGCAGCGGTTGCATTTAGGTATCGGCGCACCATCTTCATCCTCCTCGACCGAATGCTGCTTTATAAACGATGCCACGACCCAATAGCTGCGTTCTCTCGAGGCAAAATAACCACCATATAGTTTACGCGGTGGTATTCAGGGAGTTTATGCGTTCTACGTGGCAAGCCATGCTCGGGGGCGCACTTTACGAATGACACATATACCCGATCTCATTGGTGCTCACCGCCTATCTACTAACCTAGGTAGAAGTACATGGGTAAGTAGGTAGTAGCGAAATTGATGAATATGTCCCGCTCTTTATATGAGTCTTTCTCATAGGCAACATCAACTCATTCCCGGGGGCTTCTACTTATATTTGCCCTTGGCGTAGGGATTGCCGAGTTTTCATCTCTCTAAAAGGCAACAAGGCGACTACAGCAAATATAATCTTCTCTACGCTTTCAACATGTTCGTTCTGGGAGAAATAGGTTTTGGTGACTGGCGCCATTGGTAGACCTATCTCATTCCAGATACCTTTTCTAGCAGCCTGCCAAAGGTGGCGAGCGATCAATGGATAGATGCTTGATGAGTTTGCAGAGCTGCAGGTCTAAGTGGTCGCCAGTGTACGAACGACAACATGCGTCGCCAACGTGGCACGCGCGTATCAGGCTGCGATGAAGCCCAACCCAGTATGCCTGGCTTTTATCATGCACGTTTCCTTCCCAAATGGCAACCTTTACTCTCAACTCTCTTGTTCTAAGCAACGATGGCTTTACGCGACGTAGTACTGGACCCAGATGGTGATATCCTAGTCATCGTAACGCTTCCCAAGGCCCCTTCGAACGACCCAGGCCCCGATGAACCCATCCCTGATGAGATTGAATTCGATCAAACTGAACCTCCACCACCACCTCTATCACCTCTGCCACCCGAAGATGTCACCGACAATGTGGCCCTCATCTACGAAGAGTATCAGCCTAGCGCATTCTCACATCGGGAAGAAAAGCAATGGCGGTTCAAAGCTTCTTCGAAACACCTAGCTCTAGCTTCTACCTTCGTCAAGAAAATGATCACAGGGCCTGGCGGGAGGCAAATGAGATCCACGAGGACGGTTTACTTCACTGGGGTTTCGATGGTTTCGATGTGAACGCGATTTCTACCATCTTAAGCATCATTCACGGCCTTAACCGTCGAGTCCCACGGACTGTTGATCTGAGAATGTTAGCTCAGATTGCTCGCGTAGTGGATTATCTCGATTGCCACGAGGTGATGGAGCTCTATGCTAGCATTTGGGTGAATCACCTAAGCAACTCCACCCCAGGCTCATCAAAAGAGGACTGGGATAGCTGGATATCCATTACCGGGGTGTTCCAGAATCCCACAATCTTTCAAAGTTGGACACGCGTAGCCATTGTCGAGAAATTGAACTACCCTCCTTCTTTAGAATTGCCTATACTATCCCTAGCTTACGGTAAATTCCCACGCATCCCGTCTCCATTCCCGTTAAAACGGCGCTTCTAACCTTTATAACCTAGACATAATCGACCAGCGGCGACAGCTGCACCTGAACAAGATACTCTCTTGTGTGTATGACCATGTCAATCGTCTCAGCGAGCAGAAGACATGTTCGGTCGAGTGCGATGCTATACTACTAGGCACATTGATCCGGCAGATGCACGCCAACTCACTTCCTAGCCTTCGCCCAACAGAGCCATACGAAGGATTAAGTGTCACCAACGTGGTCAAGGCTATCAAGGGCCTATCGGTTCCGGAATGGTATTCTAAAGTGAAAGAAGTCGAGGAACCTTCCCAGAGTGCTTTCGAATTCTGGGGTGCGACGAAGAAACTAAGTAAAATGCAACAGAAGAAGGCAAGGCTAAAATCAAAGAGGAGAGCACCTTCCAACGACGACTGGGGGTTTGGTGGGCCAGTTGAGGAGATAGAGGAGGAGGTGAGGGAAATCGTGGTAAATGAGCACAGTTGCGGATTCGAAGAACTGATCGCCACGGTGCGTAGCCTGGAATCAGAAATCAAGGGCCTTGACCTCAAGAAAGATTTGGGAATTCACGATTCAGAATACTAAAAACGTCTACCAAGTCGCACTAGGGCATACTAAAAGGCGGTCACATTTATGAGTCAGACTATTAATTTGATCGAGACAGTATCTATTCTTCATTATTGATGAAAGTTGTCTCCTTTGGTGGCTGATTATCGCTTCAACCTCAGTAGGGTCACAACTAGTAGGGACTGTCACACGGCTAAGGCCAAGTGCAGAATTATTAGTTGAATATGAGCACTATTCCAAGAGCTTGTGCTCAAGCCCTTGTCACAGGGACCGTTGGAATTTGGTAGCTCGAAGAATCGCGCACCGCGGACTGTGCCGCCGTGTGCTGCGACTTGTATGGTCTGGAGGCTTTGGAGGTCGCAGAGCTTGTTCTGCTTGTCCGCACGCCGACCTAGGTCTTCTTGAGCTTCTTGATGTCAAGACCCTCGAGATCTGATTCTAAGCTATCGACCGTAGCTATCAAGTGGTGGTATCCACAATGGAGGGGATGGAACTCTAGTCGTCTCCTTATCTCTATCTCGTCCATGTCTTCTCCTACGGACGAGTATCCGCCTTGGAGAGGATATTTCCTTGTAAACTCTGTGCATGCTCTGACCCAGGATACGTACGCATCATCCTCGTCCAGGATAGACGAGTCTGGTAGGCAGTGGAGGGCTCTTATCGCCCAGCGAACACTTAATTTTGTGTACGGCTTCCTTGGCCAAGGGCTAAGGGAGCTAGCGTGCGCATGCTTCAGCAACATGAAGAGGCGCGCTTTTATATGTCAGTGTCACTTTCCCAGGCAAAATGAAGGGGTTATTGAGGAACACACGGGTAGGCAAGCCCAACAACAATAATAGCGGGGGAGACAGAAGGGGGAAAGATACGCCCGTGTCGAAAGAAAGGAGAGTAGACTCAGATATCACTCACGACCATCGCATTTGAAAGTACACACGATCCTCGTTTTCAGCTGGCGTTTCAGGCTGCGTACATCCTCGAATATCTGGTCGAGTAATTGCTCTTTGCGGCGATCAATCTCACCTGGATTCAAGTAAGTCGGAGGATTGGGAAGTCAAACGCTCTTCAGGATCTATTCACTTACCAGCAATTTGTGGCAATATGGGAAGCCCGAACGTGGGAATGCCACTGTGGGATTCCAGGATGGCCACGCGCGTACAGTCTCTGAAGATCTGCTCTTCGCAGAATACCCCAGAAATACAAATCCACAGCATCAGCTCAGCCCCGTATGATTTCGGGATACTGGCTTTAAGAGCTGGGATCCAATGATTGCTAGCGTGGCACTTTATAACCTTGCTACATCCAATGTAATCCACTATGCGTGCGAGCCCAACCAGTAGGTCGAGCTCAACCTCTTTCGGGACTTCGGAATACTCGTGATGGACGAGGCTCAGAACGATAGTCAGAGCGTTCACGTCGAAGCCTTCGACGACCCAGTGGCAGAGCCCATCCTTGTGGATCTTCCTGGCCTCGCGCCACGGGCCGTCCATCATTCTCTTAGCCCGGGGGCAACAGAACGATAAAAGTTTCAGGGAACATTTATATACCCTGTCGTTGCTCATGTCACTGAGCTCGGAGTTCTCGTCGCTGTTTGACACTGTTAAAATACCATCCTCCGAGTCGCCCGCAGGCTCCCGGAGCTCAGGCTCTTCATAAGAGTTGAACAGGCTTGACGCGTTGCGTAAGATGACCAGAAGATCGCCATCGGGATCTAGGATTACGTCTGGTTTCGCCATGGTTGCGCGCGAACGGGGAGTTGTGCTCATCATTGCTGTGAATTGGAGCTGCTGCTGTGTTCGCAGATGTGCATCTATCTAGAGATGTGTAGGAGGAGAGGAAAAAATAAGTGCAGACCGGTACGTGAGGACCGCGCTGGTTGTTGCTGCTTTGCTGCGGTACCTAGCAACAAGGCTCAGGGTACCATAGCTAACAACTCTTTAATCTTATTCTGGTCTACGTACCTTCGAATAAACGCTTAAACTGAACTGGTTCTGAATAGGCCATTGAGCTTCAGTACTCCATGCAGTCCCAAGGATCATGCTTATAAGGTGAACTCGAAAGTGATGGTGTTTGTTGGAGGTGATAATATCCCATTGAGAAGACAAGATGTGGCCTCATCACTTGCATTCCTCTAGCTAAGCTACAAATTATGCTACCATAGGGAGGAAAACAGCTCCTAATTGATTAGTGAATTACGATATGCACACATCTAGTTGCCCTATCTAGCCCATGCCGACCAGAGCAATTCATCACGCCGTAGTGATTCCGTACACGCTCCTCGAAACCGGAGATAAACCGCAAGCCTCCCCCATAGATAGGCCATGAACACCTAATACTAAAACATACCCAGCTCGAAGAACTTCTCTTCCTTTGCCTGTTGGGCTCTCTCGTAGACTTCATAAGGCGTGACCGTGCCGAGCGCTCTCTTCATATCCGTATTGATGAACTGAAGGCCATATACATAGCTGGCGTTAACCCAGCCAAAGCTGTATGAGCAATGTTAGAAATAAAAGCGAATGCTACTGGGCTCGAAAGTCAGCTTACCCTTCCTTTGCTACACCCTTGAAATCTAGACCCTGGTTGCCGTACTCCGCGTCTACGCGGTGAGGGTCGACCGGACGTGTGACGTCGTATTTCTCAACAACCACGCCGTTGAAGTCGAAGAAAGCCTTGGTGACCATGAATAGCCACTTGTATGCCAACTTTTGGGCGAGATCCGCGTATCCATAGCGGTAAAGGCCCGTCCAAGCAAGCATTTGCTGTGGTGCCCAGCCATATGGATAGTCCCACTGTCTGTTTGGTCGCTCTAGACTAACCTCTCCCCGAGACTTTTCAGTGCCAGAGAGCAGACCGCCGTACGCTTCGAACTTGGGTATAGCACTATTCACCACCTTGGCCGCCTTTCCAGGATCCGGAACGCCCGCCCATAGCGGCCAGAAAGTCGTGCACGATTCGTATGTGCATTGCTCCTGTTTCACCGTGTCGTAGTCAAAGTACATGCCTTGCTCTTCATTCCAGCAGTACCTATTGATAGCAGCTCGACGTCGCTTCCAGCGGCGATCCCATGTTGTAGAAGTCTCGACTTGACCGGGTTGCATCGACCCACTACACCACTCCGCGGGAATCGCCAGGCGATCATCAAATACGTTGCGAATAGTACGCGCGATGTCCATCTCATACTTGTATAGTAAAGAGTTTAAGTCGATCGTAGCGAGGTTCGCGCACACCTTCTCTAGCCGATAGGATGTATCGTGTCCAGATTCGCGCACTGCTCGATCATGCAGGAAATACTCGTCTAAGTCGGGTTCATTTACTTCGCCATGATTATAGGCTTTCACGAACTCCTTGAAATCCATATTGTACTTCTTCGTATAGGGCTCTAGAATGTGGACAAAATGGCTCGCTTCAGTCTCAGGAGGAACACCACGCCCTTCAGGTCGATACCTAGATAGCCCTGTTTTTGGATCTAGTCGAGGCTCGGCCATCCATACTGTGTAATACTCTTTGATCGCAGCTACCATGGCTTCTTTGAGGAATTCCTTAGCATCTGGTTGGTGCTGTATTTTCTCATATACTCGCAACGCCATGTCTGTCAAGAATGGTGGCTGTGACCTCGTAAGATAGTATGATCTAGTAGCATTCAGGATTTTGCCATAATGCCGGATGCAGAAGCAAAAGTTTTGAACCATTGCCTTAGCCAGATGAACTTTGTCGTTAACAATGAGCCCCAAGGATTCCATATAACTATCCCAGCCATATAGCTCGTTGAATCTTCCTCCCGGCACAACGAAGGGCGCGCCGTCCAGCGTCTTTTCTCCCGTATTAGGGTCAACATGCTCCTCCATTGCGATAGCCAATAGACCAGGACCAGGGTTTTCATTCAGGTCTCGTACTACATCTGCTGTGATGTTTTCTGGGAGCAGTTGGACGTCTAACCGAATCTCAGGTCTCGTGCGTGCGAGCTTCTGATAGTATTCATATTGCTCTGGTGCTCCCCTGGGGACATATATGCGTGGTCTAGGGTCGTCCGTCCAGTCTTTCGCGTCTTTGGCCGCAACTTCAATACTCGAGGCATCGATACGACGAGTCAAGCCCTCCCAGAATTGACTCTTGATAAGTCTCGATAAACGATTTACGGGGTTCTCGTTGAGGCGACCGATATCCAGAATAATCCGTTTCCTCCCGTATTCTTTAGCTAAAGATAACTCTTGTAGAAGGTTGGAAAGCATGTATGTTCCTCGAATATCGAAACGATTGTGGCCTCCTGACGCGGCAGTCCCTACAGACAGTACCTGATGAAACCACTTAGTACCTGAGCCTGAGACTTGAATCATCATTTCAGTCGCATACCTTCGGTCCAGTATCTTCAATGGTAATTTGCATATTATTATCTGTGTCTTCTTGGGCCCGAAGACTCTCGAGGGTGTGGTCGACATCGATCAGAAACTGGCGCGACTGGGGTCTGCTGGCCTCATCTAGAAAATAAGGCTTGGTCAGTCATCTGCTGGAGTCGGCCCATCGAGCATGATATTACCATGACTACCGCGTCTGTGTCTACCCTGGAGTCCCAGACGTTCCATCTCTTGAAGTATGCTACTCTGGAGATTTTGTTAGGCATTTTGTTTAAGGGCAAGATAGGATACGCCATACGTGAGAGTGACTGCTATGTCGCTTGTGGTACCGATCTGTATGTCGGGCCTCGGAGGCATAGTAAGTTTTGGCATCTTCGAAGACACTCAAGTCGTCGCTAACGGAACTCGACCCGGACGGAGGGGCCTTGCTCGGGCCGGCCCCAATAGAGTTGGACATTCTGATTGGGGTGTTTTCGTATTCTCGAATTGATTGGATCGAAATTTGATAATCGGCAGTGTGGTGAGTGTTCGGAATTTATCGTCAATAAGGCTAGCACTAGGGATTCAAAACAGCCCGCAACCCCAATTCTGGCAATTGGTGTACATAGAACACCCGCCTAAACAACTAGAACGACGTTCCAATTAGTTCGCCGTATGGCAATGAACAAGCAAATAGAGCAAGAGGTACGAGGTTAGGGGATCATTAGATGACAGCTAGGCACAGGAAAGCTCTCGACACGAGTTGTGAATGACTAAGTACTTGGTTGCTCGAATAGCGCAGCAAAGACACATGACCTAGCAGTCAGTAGGCTGTGATGATTGTCAGCAAAATAAAAAAGCGCCTTGACATTCTATCCGCCCTGTGCCCTGCAGTGAGGGAGGCAGGTAGAGTCATGAAAGATGGAGAATGATGTCAAGGGACACAACCGGACAAGTGCTGCTGCACAGGATAAAGCCTTCACGATCTCCACTGGCTTAGCTGCTCAAGGCAAGCCAGGAAGCAGCACATCGTTCGCCTTACAAATTGGAACACTAATTCAACCTCTAGCGGCGTCCCTAAGCCCGTAAGGTTCGTCCTGATTAGTGACCCCTCCCTCTCCAAAGGTCCCTGCAGTTACCTGGCTTTGGCAGCATCGTGCCTCCCAGCCTCGGTGCTCTTTTTTATTTTTATTTTCTTGGAAACTACGTACAGACAAAAGGCGCCTCCACAATGACGATGAGCCCCCACTTTAAGTAAGCACACCTCCCCGCACAGCTTCCCTCACAAGACCCTTCACCGGCCTTCATATAGGTAGGTAAGAAATTTAATCATCACTACTTCGTACTATACAGGACAGACAGGATATAATATCAATCACATACCTAAACCTCCCAAAATGATTCAAACTGTCTATTCAGAGCATTTTCAAAGTCTTACCCATTCAATCTTACCAAGATCACTAGGTTGTCTCTTTACACTCCTCGTGTGTAGTGATCTCAACTATCACAAGCAGAGCGACAACTAAAGCTATTTCTTCAAACTCTTCGGTTTCGTTTGCGAACTGAATATTTCAAGAGCTGCTTCTTTAGACCCTTTTAGTAATTGACAGGACTCAACCAACCGATAACAAGAATTGCTTTAGCAGACACTGGCGTGCGACAGCGAGCCTCTCCCAAGCCAAACGAACAACCCCCCTGCAAATAATCCCTCCCAGAATAGCCGTGCCTATTCTATCGATAACACCGCATCTACGCGCATTAACCAAGTGCCCCATCAAGCAATCGCCTTGAGGAGTGCTCACTCTGACAGTCGCACGACGCACGCTCGATCTTACCATCTAAGCGGCTCTTCCCTCGCCAACCGCCGTGCTAGTTCTCCTAACGCGTTGAAGGGGTATACCTGGTGGACGCACGACCCAACGCACTCGCCGAGCACCTTCGTGTCGAGCAGCTGCGATCTGATTCAAGGGAAGGATTGCCTGCTACTAATGCCAGTTTCGCTATTGCATTCGGAATGGGATTTTCATATACGCGGATTCCATTGAGGTCGTCGAAATAGAAGGATAAATGGCGTACGATATCAGGCCTTATGAGTCATTGAGTATACGCCAGATGATATGGACAAGCATCAAATTCCCCCTACTGGGGCTCACAGCATACCTGGGTAGGTTGTTTATCGTTTGCTTCCTCCGGTAACCGAATGTGCAGATGTATTCGACATTATAACGGAACCGTCCCATTATCCTACTAACTACTTACATGGAGATAATGTTAGCCGAAAGGGGAGTGAGACATGTGTTGATTGTGTGTAATGTACGCGGCCGTTATAATAGATGGGCTACAACATAGCAGACATTGTTACGGAACGCTACGGATTAACCTCCGGAGACATAACGTCCTCCTTGTAGTGTACAGGACGGTTGGATCTAACAGGTATATTTTGTGCGAGCCGAAGGTAGGTTTGTCGGGGAGTAGCTGGGTGGCAGCTGTGTAATTCTAATCTGCGTTGCAGCTACAAACCTCTGAGGAACAAAATCCACCATTGTCTCACAGGAAGCAGGTGACAGAGGATCTAGTGACCCAACCTGGAAAATGTACTAGGAACCCGTGTATGGGAAATATAATTAGTTGGTGGGTGACAGTTTCAACCCCATTGCTTCTTCTACTGGGCTACCATGAGTCACAAGCACGTCGGCAGGAACCCTCGCTTGAGTGCTTCTGACCGACGGTCGTTGAACTCAATATGAGACACGGATGGTGGCCTACTCGGCATTAGGTAGTGTGTGAGATTGTAAGTAAGCATAGGGTAGCATTCCGACCAGCGTACTCACTGAAGCCAACTCCCTATCTTCCCATCTAAGTATCTTGTTATAACACTTCTCTTGAACAGAAACTAGAGGGGTTAGCGAGCTTGGCAGGTGTCATGTAATGGAAGGTGGTACCTACGTAATGAGCTACAATATTAAAAATTACCTATCAATCAAATCTTGGAGATGGGTGTTTGGGTTTAAATATCTTGTTATTGTTCGTAGGGAACGAGGTGCTCGTGTCAGAGAGGGCAACACCTTAGAGATGCTCTCTCAGCAGAACTTCGATTGCTGACTGGACCCAAGTTGCCTTTTCCATTTATCCGTGTTTTATTTCCTGCTGACTGCTAATCATTGCAAATAAGGACCTTAAACCCATTTACATGATGACCTGCAGTTGTCTTAATGCCTCATTGCGACAACACTGCAGAAGACGAGGTGCATATAGATAATGATTCGTAAGAGGGGCTTGTTTACACGATACTCGGCATGCTGTTGGCGTGGGGCTTAGAAAACCCCATCCTCAATACTAACTATCGATCATTTCATCCAACTTGAATTATCTAATCCGTCTCCTATCTATGTACTATAGATACTTTGTTCCTACATTATGGGCCTACCCGCGTTCTAAGTAGACCGAGCGAGCCGTGCCGAAGGCGAGTAAAATAGGGCTCAGCTAGGCATTTACCAAGTCAGCATCAACAGTCTACTTGGCTACACTCAGTCCCTAAGAAAATGCGACAGACGCAAAAACCTAGCTGGTCAGCTACGAAGAGGTTAGGCGAACTACTGCGTATTTCTATGTTATCTCAGCTTGATGCCGATTGAATTTGCTTCGATACGTGATGATCTGGTCCGATTACCATGGTCGGGTCAGAATTCAGGTCTAGCCGATCCGCTATCTACCGGCTAGCTAGGTAGGCACAGGTTAGGGCGTTCGGGAGGGCCAATAGCGCCAAGCCGCACTACCTAGGTAGACTGCTGGTTTCTTGGCGGGCGGGAGGCAGTCGATACACCGTGACATACTAGTGCTGATCATATATCGACAGGCAGGTTCAGATGTTTCCCTATCTATGGCGTATTGTCGTAATCTTCGCGATATCGTTGGCCGTATTTGTACTACGATAACTACTGTAGGTACTTTTCTTCCATTGCAGATGGGGGCCGAGGGTCATCGGAAAGCGGCCCAAAGGACTGGATGCAAGGAATGTCATCTCTCGTATTCATGAGCCCACCCCAGCAGGTGTACTGCAACACCTGCATACGCAGTAGGTATATGCCGCCGATGCTGCTTCGATTCCTCCCCAAACCTGGAGCCGTAAAGTGCAATCAGAACATAGTGGATGACCCGAAACCAAGGAATCGTCTTCGTTTCCGAGAATTGTGAGGAGGCAAATACCGAGAGGGTGCTGAGATTGTACCCATGATGCAATCAATTAATAAGTAGACAAAGAGGTCACCACAGGCCAAGACGGTCTGGATGCGGGCGCTAGGAGAAAGCCTCTGACACTATTACTTTTCCCGATAGTCTCCACTTGACACGGTCAGCTCGGCTGGCCATAGAGTGTCGAGCCCCTTCAGGACCCTTTCAGATGTTCAGACCGTTCCTCAAACTCCAAGCCACTCATGCACAAGGCAATTCTGTTCTCGCTTCGGCTTCAGCTCGCCCCCTAGATAGTGGCGGTTCAATCCCACGTCGCCAGGCCCTCGCCTACTTCTTCTACTTATTGACAATGTGGGCGGGCGATCGGTATTCTCGCTCGTTATCTATCTACGTACAAGACGTTCCGTTTGTGGCTTGCATCGTATCATGCAGAGGTGACGTGAACTATAAAAAGCTATTCTCAGCTTACATGTGTAGTGTCGGTACCGCTGAACAAGGTAGAATGCCGCCGTCGCGAACTACTGTGCGCTGGAAAGATACTAATCACCATCTCCTAGCGTGTCGATTTTTATGATGCCTTGCCCATACAAGCTTCCAAAGAGGCTTGCTATTGCCGCTTAACCTCGTACAAAGTCGTTACTTTTGAGGTGAGAGGTTATCTCGTGTAGCCAGCCACCGACATGGGTATAACCCACCATCCTGCCAAAACTAGATAGCCAACGAACCGTTGCACATCGGAACTTTTCTACCACACGAACCGTCCTATCTGACTTGTACCAAGCTGTGAATATTGACTATTCGTCCATATCAAAGCATCTTCTCAGAATGGAGTGGGACACCCTAGTGCAAGGTTCACTCCTAACCACAGCTTTCTGTGTGTTGTTTTGGAGCTAGGTGCCTGGGAGGTCAGCACAATATCTGGTGGCTGTTTGGTTCAGGTACCGGACCAGTCGACCAGCCGAGGCGCCGGTTGACCCACGCGACACACGTATCCGCCTGTATACATCTCTCATCAGCTAACGCATTCTTGACGCCAATACCACATAGTGTCCAGACTGCTCGTGCGGCTGGAATAGGTCCCCAGCCGAGAACTGATAGCGCTCTGCAGTGTGCAGCTAGCCGCAGGGGTCTAACCGTGCTGTCCGATTCGTCTCGTGCTGTGTCCGCCCAGACGCCCGGTTGGAACCCAAGCCCGTTAACCTATTCCCCCTGTCCCCTCATAACTGGTGCCACTGCCGTTCTCTCTTTACTTCGTTCCTCTGATTTACTACCTGGGGAGTGGCGCCCAGCAGAGAGCAAAGTCATAGTCACTCGTTTTCATTTTTGCTTCACGGCTCATCGTCGCCATGAGTTTCCTCAAGTCATACTTCGCTCCCGGCAAGGGCAAAAATGAGGAAGAGAAGGGCCATGGCAAGAAGGTGTCGGAAGTTAGCGGGACCGGCATGAAGCAGCTAGGTGCTGGGAGAGCCGCACCCATGGCTACACCCAACTTTTCCATTCCCGGCACCCCGATGGAATCGCGACCAGGTTCGTCTCATCGCGGCTCATTATACCCCACTGGTGACTTTCGAAATGCCCGAGAAAGCCTTATCGACGTCAAGGCGGATGTCATGTGCAGCTGGCTCTATCAGCAACAGTTAGAAAGGCAATATGCAACGGGTATATTGCCGGGTGAGGGTGTCGTCCTAAAGAAGGGCAGGAACAACTATGCGTGCTGCCCGCCGCATCTTCAAGAGATGAAGTACAGCCTATACGACATGGCAATGGAACTCAACGTCAGGGTGTGTAATTGTCTCCACGCTACCTCTGCCAGTAAATAGCTGCTAACCACAACTACAGTGTGCGATGACGGTCAACACGAGAGTGATCAACGTGATTCTAGCGTCAAGGCGAACGACTTACGAATATATTCCGTTGCCCGACGGTTTGCGACTCCAAGTCTTGCCGAGTATGCGCGAGCTGCCTCGGTGCCAGAAGCATCACTTTGCTGCATTCATTCAGGACCTCCAGATCATGGTCGTTTGGGATGATGAACCCAAGAAGGTCCTCGCTAGGGCAGAAGCTTTGGAGCGCCAGCTGATGAGGATGATATGGGGAACAGGGGATGAAGAAGAAGATGAGGGAGAAGGCGAGAAAGGTGAAAAGGGCCCAGTTGCAGACGTCGCGCCGCTTGATCTTGAAGCTGCCGCCGACTCGCCGGACAGGCGGGTAAAGCTCACCAGCGCTCTCACAGTAGCACTCACCGCGGCTTTGGCCATCGCCACCTTAGGCATCGGTTATAGGGCTCTCGCCTATGAGGTTTCGACTGATGGTTCATACGTTCGCCTGGCGCTTCTAGTAGTCAGTCCACTCCAACTATGGGTTGGCTACTTCTTTTTCCAGACCATCATTATTAACTTCTTCGAAATTTTCGGTCCCATTTCCGCCGTCACTCAGAACAGCAAGTATTACTCGGGAGCACCGCCGAAACGACTCGATCGGGAGCATCATACGTTGCCATATGTTACCATCCAAATGCCAGTGTATAAAGAAGGTCTGAAAGCTGTCATTACTCCAACGGTCCAGTCGCTCAAACAATGTATATCGACATATGAGCTTCAAGGTGGCTCTGCCAATATCTTTGTCAATGATGATGGTATGCAGCTCATCTCAGCCGAAGAAGCCCAGGCCCGTCGTGAATTCTACGATGAAAACAACATTGGCTGGGTGTCTCGGCCGAAACACGACCCTAACCCCGAGAACGGGGAACGACCATTCCAGCGTCGCGGAAAGTTCAAGAAGGCATCGAACATGAACTATGCCTTGATGGTGAGCAATCGCGTCGAGGACAAGTTGGCCGAGATTCAGAGACCCCCCACATGGACACAGGAAGATGAATATGCTGCCTATGAACGGTGCCTTGCCGAGATCCTGCAGGATGATGAAGGCCGTACTTGGGCCGAAGGTAATATTCGTATCGGTGACTACATTCTTATTATCGACTCGGATACTCGTGTGCCTGAAGATTGTCTGCTAGATGCTGTCAGCGAGATGGAGCAAGCTCCTCAGGTTGCAATCTTACAGTTCTCTTCCGGCGTTATGCGAGTCAGCGAATCCTTCTTCGAAGGAGGGTAAGTCTCTGTTCCATGAGTACTACTTCATCAATGCATAAAGCTAATATACTTCAAGTGTCGAGTGGTTCACCAACCTAATCTACTCCGCTATTACCTACACTGTATCGATCGGTGATTCCGTCCCTTTTGTCGGCCACAATGCCATCCTCCGCTGGTCCGCCGTACAAGACGCCGCCTCGTACCATGATGAGGACGGCTATGAGAAGTTCTGGTCCGAATACCATGTCTCGGAGGATTTCGACATGTCTCTCCGACTTCAATGTGCCGGTTACAGCTGCCGTTTTGCCTCGTACACCGGCGAAGGTTTCCAAGAAGGAGTGTCTTTGACCGTATACGACGAGCTGGCGCGTTGGGAGAAATACGCTTATGGTTGCAATGAGTTGATGTTTCACCCTCTGCGATATTGGCCGACACGAGGTCCGATCACACCGCTCTTCCGGAAGTTCTTGGCCTCCAGCATCCGTCTTCCCAATAAGATAACCATCTGCAGTTATATCGGGACGTATTATGCCATCGGCGCCTCGTGGATCATCACCCTATTCAACTACTTCCTGACCGGCTTTTTCTATGGTCTGTACGACAAGTACTACCTCGACTCCTTCGCTATTTTCGTTTCCGTCATTGTCGTATTCACCGGCTTTGGTAATGTTGCGCTCGCTATCCTGCGGTACCGTCTCAACCAGAAGTCCCTCCTTGGAGCTTGTAAGTCTTCCTCCCCTGTTCTGTTGTAGATAAGCCGTTGAGACTAATGTTTTCGCTTTTAGTCTGGGACAACATTAAATGGATCCCCGTCATGAGTATCTTCTTGGGTGGTTTGTCGCTCCACGTATCCCAGGCAATCCTGTGTCACTTTTTCGGCATCGACATGACCTGGGGCGCGACGGCGAAGGAAATCGAAGAAGTTAACTTCCTCGACGAGATACCCAAGTTGATCAAAAGGTTCAAGGGGACGTTTGTCTTCTGCTTCGGTACCGTCGGCCTCATCATTGCTGGTATCTATGGCTTCCCCGTGGAGTGGCGTATCACCTACTTCGCATCCATCTTCCCTCTCGGCTGGCTGGTGGCTTGCCACTTCCTCCTCCCTGTCGTTCTGAACCCCGCCTTGATGGTGTTCGCCTGGTAATCTTCTCGCTGCATTGCCATGTGGCTCGTCTCGTCGCAACACATCATCATAGACACATAATGTGTAATTCATTTTTGTTTTCTCGCACTATACAAGTACTTATACCAGTTGGACAGCAAAGGAGTTAGGATAGACAGGGACTAAGAAATAGTGTTTTACGTCTGAGCCTCGGAGGGTTTGGTAATGACGGATGGATTGGTTAATACATCTATTGGGATTATTTCGTCGATGAAAAGCGGCTGCTCTTCATGGTCAGTGTCGTTTTGGGGTATTGATGGTTGAACATATATATAGTCGGATGGATATAGGCGGGCTCGATGGAATGAATATAGTAGCCTGTTATTTATGACGGATAGCCACTAGACTATATAATACGCTTTAATGTCCTCGAACTCTTGCCTTGGAAGCGGCCTTCGATATCGGGCGCCATGATGACAAGGACGAAGTCGGGATAGATAAGAACAGTATTTGATATAGGATCAATTGAAAATCGGTACCAAATCCCCTGAACAGTCGAAGAAAAAAACAGGGAAGCACGGCTCTGAAGCAGGTTTTCTCGTCGTCTAGATACTCGAGTGTCACGCCCGTGACCGACGACCTACCACCGCCCCACAGGCTGCTGCAGAGAGCATGTGGCGAAGAAGCACCTACCTAGGTATCATATGATACCGCGCACCTCGACACTACACTACCTACTCCACTACTTTTGACTGCCAGCCACACCAAACGTTCTCAATCTTCCCACATACCCGAGCGCGACATCAATTTCTCGAGCACTCGTATTGTCATAAATCCCAAAGCACTTATTCCCGAGCCCATTCCATCCCATCCCATCTCGTGGCAGACGCGAGGCGGTATCTCCTCGTGTTCGCTACCGACGTGGCCTGGCCAGTGGGATTGCGACGGACCAACGTCCCGGGCGGTTTCCCAGGCCGCCTGAGGACGTGACCTGAGAAACGAGACCACTCTGGGCGCGTCTACCTATCCTCCTCATCTTATCTCGAAGTCCCCTATTCCCTGCCTTCGTTCGTGAGAAGATAGGCAGCTTTCTTCGTGTTGTAGGGTCGCAAGGGGTGAAAGTGAAGGTCCTAGCGGTAATGAGCTTTCTACTCATGCAGATGAATATCGAATACCGCCTCAGATTGAACTCCTAACGCCAAATGTACTGGATCGGAGAATTTTATTGAAGCATATCGTTAACGAAGGTGTCTAGACCGGCTGCCGTAGTACTCACGTCTGAAATATTGGTAGACCCCTATCTAAATACCTAGATATCAAGGCATCAACAGCTACATGCCAAAGGTGTATGTGGTGTAGCTACGCTTTATATACCAGTTTAGTTTAGGTGCCTAGGTAGGTTATGATAATATAACATATCTTCAGGTACTAAGAGCATCATTTAATACGATGGACGAACGGAAAATAGTCTGGAGAGCTATATCTTTCAATTGATGTGTTCAATAACAAGTATGAACAAACTAACACGCTCTCTTCCGCCGAAACCGCCTTCCGCAGTTCTCTATAGACATGAACAAAGGCATTTTTTCTCTCTCTATACGCGAAGGCTACTCGTGCTACGCCAGTCTCCGTATTCCATGTAATCATTGTCCATCACTCATTAGCTTTTCTTCGATCTCATATACGCAGCCTAAGCCAGCGTCATCGATCCAATATTCGTCTACTGCACTCCCGAAACGTTCCAAATCTTGACTGCTGCGTCACCACCAGTACTAGCGATCTTGTTCTCGCCAACCCAAGTCACACCGTTTACCCCATCCTTATGTGCGTTCAACACATTGACTCTAGCGCCAGGCTTCGCGAGACTCCAAACATAGACGTGAGTATCCAGGGCACCGCTGACGGCTTGGGTGCCTGCGTCGTTCCAGGCAATGCTCGTAACACGACCGTTGTGCGCAGACCACCGGTCGGTGACAAGTTGTAGGCCGTCCGTCTTGTAAGCGTAAATTTTGCCGTTCTGGTTACCAGCAGCGAGCAGAGATCCATCCTTCGAGAAAGCCACAGCTGAGATCTGCGCAACCGAGTCCTTTGCTTCGCTTACCTGTGCGAGCTTGTTGCTCCCGTCAATCTTGTATAATCGAACTGCATTGGTGCTTGTGCCGAGAGCAACAAACGTGCCGCGCGCCGCGATGGCGGTCGGTTGCGAGTCTGTAATGTCGAGCTTACCTACGAGCCGGCCTTTCTCGTAGGTTTCAACACCAGCTATGGTGGCAACATAAACACGACCATCTGCCGCAGCGACACCCTTGGGCTGCGCAGAAAGCTTCGGAGCCTCACCAGCAAATGTCTTTGTGGACACATCTATTGTGCGCAGCGTGTCGTCCCAGCCGACACTGTATGCCTGTCCCGATGCTGATGCAAAGTCCGTAATCTGGTTTGTGTGGCTTTGACCATCAACAACTGTGCCAACCCCTGAGGCTAGATCCCAAGTACAAACCTTGCCGTCGAAGCTTCCGGTCCATAATGTTTGGCCGTTGCCACCCATGGCTGTGATACTCTTATTGTGTCCTTGAACGGTCTTGACTGGCTTGTCACTTTGTTCTTTAAGGTAGTTCAGATCACCGCCGAGACTGAGGCTAATAATCAAACCATCACTACGTCCTTGGGGCCAGACAACGCCAACTTGTTGATCATCAACGCTAACGCCACCATCTCCGCCAAACCTCCAGGTCCGCAAGACTGCGCCAGAGTCCACGTCCCACACCTTAACTGTCTGATCCGCGCTTGCGGTGGCAAATCTTTTGGAGTCGCTTGACCAGCTAGCGGCAAAAATACTTCCAGTATGCTCGCCCTCGCCAATCGTTCTTGCATGATCAAAGCCCTTTGGGCTCTTCCCCTCGTTGAACACGTACAGCTGAATCCGTTTGTCGGCGCCCACAGTGACGAGTTTGCTGCCATCCGGCGAAATCGCGGTTCCAAGCACAAAGCCCTTGTGCAGGCCGTCCGCCTTGGACTGGAATTGAAGGGGACTTGGGACGTTCCCCAGGAAACACACAGACGCATCATCGCTCACTGTCACAGCGGAAATAGCGCGCACTGTCCTTTCCGTGGGTCGTATAGCGACGGCATTGATGACTTTAGAGTGGCCTGTCACTTCTCCCACCTTCCCGCCGGTAATGTTGAAGGCATGCCCGAACTTTTCACGGCCATCGCCAACCGCTATGACCCGGTCTCCATCGCTAGCAAAGGCTATATCATTTATTCGTCCCGAAAAAGCCGGCCACTCATCTTCAACCAAGTATTGTTAGTCAGGTTCGCAAACAGTAACCTCTAGACGCAGCCCAACGCACCCTTTCTTTTGATTCCGTCTTTTGTCGAGGCCCATACTCGAACTAATCCAGTTACGTCTCCACTCGCGATTCTGTATTCTGGCACGATATTTGGCAGTGGCGCGATCCGGGCAACTGTTGTTTGGGCAGTATGCTCGGTGTACTGTAGACAGTCCGATGGGTCATCGATGGAACGTAGGTATATCGATTTGCCAGACTTTTGATCGTTAGACCGAGAATTAGGTATACGATGGTAGTACATAATCACTCACTGCGTAGGCAATTTTCGTGCCTGTAGTGTCGGTAGATAGCTGTGTCTGCTGTCCTCGAGCTGTCACTGGAGACGCAGCCAAGGTCTTCTCGATCGTAATTGGCATCTTGACGTATGAAGCGCGGGTAGTAGAAGAGAGAGAAAATCGGTATTTGGAGAAAGAGTTAAGATATCTGACCTCAGAGCGAGGCCGCCAGAACGAGTATTATAGGACAACGGACGCCAATTAGATATCTGTCTGCCTGAATATCACGACCCCTCGCTTCGTTCAGCTTCAGGCGTAATGACGCGGGGCAAGCTCCATGCAGGTACACTACCTACGCCTACTACCTACCACGAGAATGCGGGGCAGTCTACTTGGTAAGTGGCTGGATTTGGAGCCTAAGTTGTGGCTGAAACGCCACGCGTTAGGCGCTTGTAGAGGCTAATTTAGTGATCGCAACCTTAAGCAGGACCTTAACCTACCCGGTAGGTAAGCCGATAAAACACCGCAAAAGCAGACGATCCCAATCAAGCACCTTCTCGTTGGTTGATTAAAACGCTTCAAGTGAGAGAAACCGCTCATCTACAGATATGGCGTCAAGTATCACCGCATCATAGTCATTAGAAGATCAGAACTTTTGTGCATTGAGAGTGCTGCTACCTTGCCTAACTCTCAATCTAAGAGAGAATAGTGACATGCATCTCCTGACGCAGATTGAGAATACCATGACGACAAGGCGGTACTACCAGTCCCTTGTAGTCAACCGAGATATCTCTTGAAATCAGATCACGAAACCAAACCGAGAGAAAACGCACTGACCGACCCCTCACCCAAACCCCGTTCACAGCCTGTTAACGTAAAAAAACGCTGGCTTGGGCCCCCGAGACATCTACCAAACACTCTGTCCTCCAGTAACAGGCGCATCCCATTCATTGTTCTCACGAGTACCCGTGTTGGTGGCAGCCTCCTTCGTCCAGTCACCTGAAGCCGGTTCTCCAGCTCCCTCGCCGAAACCACCTCCGGTTGTAAAACCGTCGTTTCCACCGTCAAACGTGTCGGGAGCCACCGTCTCTTTCTTGCATCGAACCTTAGTATGGCCCATCTCACCACAGTTTTGGCATTGAATGCGGCTATCTGTTATATCATGTTAGCAACGTCACTTTAAAGCAGAATCGCTAAGCCTGCTAAATGCTTACAATCGCGGGGCTTGGGACATTCTCGACTGCCGTGGCCATACTCGTCACAGTTGCGACATTGAACCTTAGACATATCCTTGGGCTCGGTGCACTCCCGAGAGGTGTGACCTTCCTGGTTACAATTGCGGCAGATGATCTTCTTCTCCTCCGTGCATTCGCGAGCCGAGTGTCCTTCTTGGCCACAGTTGAAGCAACCCCGTGGACCACCTCCACCTCCCTGAGGACAGTCTCTCGAGAAATGGCCCGCTATGGCGAATTAGTTAAGCTGCACAATATCCATGGATCATTGAATAGACTTACTCTCGCCGCATTTGCGACACTCAACATCAGGTCCTGCAACACGAGGTTCGGGACCTGTTGAACTATTAGTAGTTATTTCACAGATGGAGGCTTTTGAGATGCGGGATCACTAACAATCGGCAGCCTTGTGTCCACCCTTGCTACAACACGACCATCATGTTAGCATTCGTCCATTCACAGCTGAAAGCAAAAACTTCGCTGAAGAGAACATACCCGCAGTTCTTGCAGGCGAACTTGTCAATACGATCTTGAGGGCCTAACCAATGTTAGTTAATATATCAAACCTGCCAACACCCGTATACTCACAGTCACGGATGCGATGTCCGGGCTCGTTGCAATTGAAACACATGATGACAACGCGCTCCTTTTCCATCTTCTCCTGCGGGCAATTCTTGGCGATATGACCAAGCTCACTGCAGTTGGTGCATTTGGACAGGCCTCTGCTGACGGGATCACCAGCATCAGTCAAGCGCTCTAAATTCTCCTCAACACTTGGCCAGAGCTCTCTCTCACGAGGGCGAGTTGGTTTCGAATCGAATCGATAATTGATTCTGTACTTCTTGTTCAGGTTGCCTTGGAGATCCATGTTTGTTAGAGTGGAGATCATCGATTGACTCTCCATAGCGATCAGATACACTCCGATATCTTGCGAACGGAAGGCGGTCTCCAAATCGGCATAAGTAGTCTCCGGGCATGCCTTGACGTATTGCTGGATAGCTTCTTTGACATCGTCGATATCACGTTCCTGCACGGCCTCCGAGATCCTGTTCCAGGCCACTTCGGCGTCCACCTCCTCGATGTGGGAACGATCGACCTTTCGTGGATTCTTGCATTCGGTGGCCAGATGTCCTAGTCGCATTCATCTCTTAGTAAGGATTAGAAAAGAAAAGATATGCAGTAATGCTCACCTTCTTGCTGGCAGTTTCTGCAGGCCTCAGCAGGCTTCATAGGGCAATCCTTGGCCATATGACCTTCCTGATGACAGTGACGGCACTCCCCAGTAAACTCACGAGGGGGTGCAGTTGGGCAGTCTCGAACCATATGGCCCTCCTCATTGCAATGTCGACATTTCTGGACGCGAGGGTTTGGGCAGTCTGCCTTGTTGTGACTGGAAGAAGAAGTTAGCATGGCAGCATTCTTTAGAATATCTGTAGTTAACATACCCTTCCTGGCCGCAGTTGAAGCAGGCACCGTTGCCACCTCCACCTCTAGCATCAAAACCATTCGCACCGTCTTCATCAAACGAAGTGGTGGCTCCTCCACCATTAACACCAGTGTTATCGTTCCAAGTGTCATCAGTAGGACCAGCGTTCCACTGTGCCTCGCCAGCGTTGCTGGGAGGAGCCGGTGCCCATCCAGACATATTGAGCAATGGTATGCTTAATAGCTAGTTAGTATGAATGGCAAGCAAGACAAGGAGGATAGTGAACTAATGTTAGAAACAGAGTGTATTGTGTTGAAGAAATGGTTTCAAGATCAGATGAGGATGGGGTCAGAGATCGAGTGGGGTGGGTGAGGTGAGTGAGGAGCAGTTGAGACAAAGGTGAGGTGAGGGTGAATCCGGCAGGCTCTGAATTGATATCAAACCATTAGGGATGTAAGAATAGCGGTCGAACGAAAGAGCGTGAAGTCCCAAGCGAACAAGTCTATCGCATGCATGAGCTTACCGAGAATGTTCGCTTGAGGTTGGTGGTGAGTAGATCTGCTGAGCAGGTCAAGTTCTGCGATGGTTAGAGATGTAGGCAGAGAGAAGAAGTAAAGAAAGTAGGGGGAGGCTCTCTATCATGGAGACAAATGACGCCAATGCGCCCTGGGCGGTGCGTGGGATTCCTGTGCGCGGCAGATCAAGTGATCGATGTGTAGTTGTAGGCGTGTCTCCAAGAGACTTGGAGGTTGAGAAGGCGGCAGATAAGGAGAGGCGGAGCGTCGGTGCGTGGGAGTATGGGGTTGGGAAGGAGGAGTGGGAAGAGGTTTGATGTGTAGATAGAGCCGATGGATGCGGAAGGCCAGGCACATATCAAGAAGAATATACTAGGATAACTTACTGTAACAGGCGACCGCTTTGTGGCAAACAACTTAGTCTTGATCCGAAACTTGCGCTTCAGAGTTCAAGGCTGGTTAGCAGAGAATGCCTAAAGAGGTTGTCGTGGAGGTAAGTGCGGGAGTAGGAGTCTTGGGACTCGAGGTGTTGATATTGAAAATGAACCTCGGAGGGAGGTGTTGTTGGCTTGGAAGATACCTAGGTACTTTCAGACTTGTAGGAGCTTCTAGGGGTGCAGGAGGGAATTCTCGAGCGATAGTGAGGTATAGTAGAAGTGAAGGTGCGGCTACTAGGATAATCACCAAGGAAGGTACTCTACGAGGTGTAGAAACAAGGAAGGTACCTTAGGTACACGTGGTTTGAGAAGTACATAGGGTACATTATGTACGCAGTTTCCCTGGAGCAGTCCTCCCGTTATACCTTTACAGTGCTGTGATGGGGATTTGCACCTGGCGTAGCTTAGGACAAGAGTTGCAAGGCTAGTATAATAAATTGAAGTTTGTGTACTTTACGAAGAGATATAGAATAGAGGCTCACAAGATGTGCTTGGATGCTAGACAGGCTTGAGGCCAGTATTGCTGTTTGCTCTTGTGCAGCTGTGTTGGAAAGGAAAGACGAGTGATTGGCAAGTGGGCAAATCTACTTGGATTCTTGAAGATAGGCAACTCTCATACCTAGGTATGTTTGAAAAATGTATCTAAGTACGGCAGGAGGCATTGGTTTAAGATGCGTACTAATAATTGACCTTATCTTGGCTGGTATGTTGAACTCGTGGGGTTGCTTGAAGAGGATACCTATGGCTAAGATACCACAAGTATTCAGGTATCTATGAGGTAGGTAGCAAACGAATAATCTACATAGGCACGTACCCGTTCGATACGCTCACTGCTTTCAGTCATTGTTCTTGGTACACATATGGAACTTAGCTATTGTCTTCGGGCTATGTTGGTGTCTTTTGTCCTCGCAACGGCGCCGAGGCTAGCTTAAGCATATGGCTATGATATGACTAGACCTTTTGAGATATTATCAACTACCAACGCCGCTTAGGATTGACGACTAAGTGAATCTAGAGAGGGCAAATTAGTCAGAGTATTTCCATATGCATTGATATAGCCTAGAATCGCCTGTTGCCTTGGGGTCCTGGAAGCTTTCTGTGGTGTTATGCAATAGATTATTGCCACTAAGTATATCAGAGTAAGGAACTCGTGATCAAGTGTTGGCTACTAAGTTCAATATCAACGTAGCACTAGATAATATAAAGAGTTCGAATTCTAAATAACAATTGATTAGGAATCCCAAAATCATCGGCTTGTTGACACCATGTCTACACTATGCAATGTGAAGTTGATGACAAGGCGAGTGAATCAAGGAGATCCAGCTAGTATCACCGGAACTATGCTCAATTAGAAATGTCGCGATTGAGTACGTTACGCCATTCGAATATAGTAAGTACCCAAACCCTGTGAAAGATGCCTTTGCGCTGATTACTTGAATCTACGAAAGTATTTTTAAAGCAGTCGTAACAACTTTCAGACAAATTCTAAGCACGGATCATGATGATTATTGAGCATTACTTGCAGTATCATAGATTGACGTCTCACTGGCTTAATCTAGCACTCGGTCCTTGATTGGGACATCTGTGGAGCTGCGGTAAATGCCGGGGCAGAACGTTCAATGATGGAGATAGAATGATGTAAGATGAACAGTTTCGTCGTAAATATACCCAGCCGGGGTTACTCAGGATCTGATTATAGGCTGATCTATTCTAATGAGCTTTCATCGATCACGGAATGAATGTTCTTAGCATTGGCATCCGACACATACCTTGTAGATGTAACAAGGGCTATGTTCAGTAACGTTCAGCAGTCTGAAGTTTTCACCCCGCCACCCAGAGAGATTCTAGTCTCTACTCAACATCTGTCAAACAGAGACGTCGCTTTGATGGTTAATTCATAGCAGTTGCTTCAGCGAGGCTTTCAGTTTTCTCAAGTAGCCCAGTGTCGGGCTGTCGGTCTCCTTCGGTTCTTGAAAGGCTGCGATAGTTCGCTTCCCGAGGTCGAGCATCTAGCAAGGGAGAGCCATGATTCAAAGTAGGTTATTGCCGTTACCCGTGCAGTCATGCCATCTGCACAGAAGGGACCATTCCTGAAGAATTAACGTTAGGCTTTGAGAGCTGTTGTGCCTGACGGTTGAGACGGCCTCCTGCAGGGCCATACGATACCGGTAGTACGTATGCTCCAACCAAAGCCAACTATTGTGCTTACGTCAACATGTGGCGATTCAGAGTGTGCCAGACTATAGGTCGTATTAATGCACATTACCTATGATGGTCAAGACATGAAGTTATCATCGCTAAAGTCACCACGCACATTGAACAGCGAAGCAATGAAGTATCGGAGCTATTTCGCTCTTGATCTAGACCTTGCAAGTCTGGACTAGTTTGCTACTAAAGACAATTGGATCGTAGATACTTAAGGACGACGAGTAACCAGTAAACCGTAGTCATACGCCTCGTTCTATCGTGAACAATTAGACAAAATATGAATCTAGTGTATTTATGATCTCGCTAGTCGAAACCGGTAGTCCAACTTGTTTGGTGTTTGCAGCACTATAGCAAAAAGAAATGGGATAGATTTGCTGATCGGCAGGTTGTCGTCTACGACAAATCGCGGACCTTTATCGCATGGGCGGTTGCCATATGGCTAGGAAACTGTCTTAGTCGTACTTAGAGTAGGTACATAGTCTCTGTGGGATTATGGCTATGTCTCATTTGGTATAACCAACTGCGTCGGCTAGCCCCATCACGATCTATGGTATCTTGGTGGCTCGGGCGTAGCCCAGCAACTTAAGATTTCGAATGCATTGTGTACAAGGTTAATCGCATAACTCGAATCTTCAACAATCATGGAGGAAGTCAGCATGCTCAGGATAGATTGCCCACTGACCAGCAATAACCTGAGGTACCTTAAGTACCTAATAACATGTCGGCGGCGGGTAAAAATACTGTACCTGCAGTAAGTACGCAACTATGGGGTAATGACGACTCAGGGGTACGTACCTAGTTAGGTGCATGTGCTCAGTTGACATGTGTCCCACTTTTCCATTAATCACAACATCATGTTGAATGTAGGCCACCCCTGGATCAAAGTCTCGGTACCTGCAGCAGCGCCGTATCTGGCCAACACATCATCTGTTAAGCTGTACACTTCCGAATCATGGCTAAGTCGTGCCAACAGGTCTTTCTAGGTGTCTACATATTACAGGCCAGCCAAAGATATGACTACAAATGGTAGTGTAGGAGGTACAAGTAAGTGCCACACATATTATAGTACTTATACCTACATATGTATAGTAGGAAGGTCTTACATGTTTAAGTCGGTACCTACCTAAAGTTAGGTAGGTACATATGTTACAGCACAGGCTGCAAAGATCAGCTCTCTCAAAATGGTACCGTTGTCCGCCTTACGGAGTATTCCATCCACATTCTCCTCCTCAGGGGCATGTTGTGTAACTGGGTTTTGCGACCGAAAGTTAAACTCCTTAATGTACCTACTGAAAGCTACTATGACAGTAAGTACTGTATAATACCTAGGTAGGTACATAAAGTAAAGTCCTTTTATTTCTCCCGATTGGGTTCCTAAGAAAAGGACCAAGTGGCGAGCTAATTTCCCTTGCAGCGACTACCTGGGTTGCACGGACTGCTATTGGACGAACCCCTGCTTAGATCTCGCTGTACCTGCATTAGGTACCTAGACACGGCGCGCACAGCGAACCCCGGTCAGGCCCGGTCCAACGTCGTCCGCTGAACTACTGAACTCTCCCTTTGCATCTCGTTTTTCTTGACAAACAACTCAATGTAGCAGAACATAGCTTACCACTCACCATTGATATACGATATTATTTAAGGTGTCTCCCGTTGTAGTTAGTAGCAAAAGGGTGTGGTAGCCACCTTTTCTCGTATCTCTAGAGCAAATTACAACTAATAAAAGATAACCCGGACAATTAAGACAATCATGATGCCCGATTGGGCAGTTGGCGTTGGCTCGAGAAAGAAACAGCAACAATGAAATGCTCGAGCATATGGCAAGTGCTTTGCACTGTTTCGGTCTGGCCCAAATTCTCTCCGATTCATGGGGCCTAGTGCAGTACTGCAAATAGCGTACCCTGGGTGAAGGTATCGCAGGTCGAGGCCCACCCACACTCATCAAAGCGCCCAAAGCAGACCCGCATGGATGGTGCACCGGCACAACACAGGTACGTACAGGGACCTGCTGTAACCCACATGCATGCTGGCTCTTTCATGTGTGCGTCTGTTATATAAGTCCTTTTCTCGATGGATTCCTCCATCTTTCCTTTCTCCTTCCACCCACCCACACTCAGTCACTCATTCATACCACCCTGACTTTACAGTCAATTTCATTCGTTACGAATACATACTACTCAACGCCTATAATCCTCGACTACCGATTCTCAACCGAGTTTTAATCAACCCGACAATTAGTCAAAATGAAGTTCACTATCGCTGCTGCTGCCCTGGTCGCTGGCGTCTCTGCCAGTTACCCTGCCTACTCGGCTGCCCCCAATGTGACCTACACCACTCAGGTCGTTACCTCTTACGAGACCTACTGCCCTGGCCCTACCCAGATCACCTACGGCACTAACACCTACACTGTCACTGAGGTATGCGACACATCCAGGCGAATTTAGTCTAGTAGTCCTGGGCAGAGTGTTCGATCGAACATATGTGACAGGATAAAGAGACACAATTCGCCTCAGATTTGTCTAGGAGCCACGGACTAACAATGCATAGGCCACCACCCTGACCATCACTGACTGCCCCTGTACTGTCAGCGTGCCCGTCTACACCACCTCTTCCGTTGCCTGCTCCACCTGGTAAGAAGACACAACCATCCCGAAATAGGCCCGTCTTGCTAATTCTTGAACAGCAGCAGCAGTGCCCCGGCCTACCCTACCGTCAGCGCTCCCTCCTACCCGACTGCTAACAGCAGCGCTGTCTACCCGTCCTCCACCCCCGAGGTCCCCGTTGGTACTGGAGGTGGTTACCCTACCTCTACTCCCAGCACCTCGCCCATTCCCACCGCCGGTGCTGGAAAGGTCGCCACCCTCTCCGGTGCTGCTTTCGCCGGTCTCATGGGTCTGGTTGCTTTCGCTCTCTAAGCGGATATCTCCTGGATACTCTTCACGTCGATGACCTACGATTCTCTTATAGACCAGTAATACTTAATCGTGGGAGATGGAAAAACAGCCCATTGGAAAGTAAAAGATCATGACGGGAAGCCAGTCGGAGTTAGTTTGGAAGTGGAGTTCTCAATAGAGCGGGGGATTTTTGGCACAGCATATTGTGTTTCTGCACCACCTAGTGGAGTACTCGCTTCATCATGCTCGCACAAATTTTCTGATTCTTGTATCTTGTTTCGGTGTTAAGGACGAAAATGGACGGCGTGTGCGGTCTCGAATGCGAGTTGGGAGTGGGATACCCGGAAAGAGTTCTTGAATACCAGGTTGCTCTGCGCAATCTTGGAAAAAATCAAATCCCATTACCATTCGCGCCATTTCGTTCTTTCGAACAAGAATTTCGTTCTCTTGGACTCTTAGCGCCCATCAGAATGATATTCCTCGAATTCTTGTATAAACTTCGCATGTTGCTATATAACAGGGAGAGAGTCAGCAAATCAAGTACTTAACTGGCTCACTTTTCTAGCGGATGTTTTATTGGCCTCAGGGGAAGTCTGGAGTCCTTCCTAACGTTTGGTAAAGTCTACTGTATAATACATCGTTGTGTAGCTGTACAAAGGCAATGCGAACAATACGGAGGTCAAGTTTTGGTCCGCCATGTCTCCTAACATTTATTTGCTATTGTGAAGCGGCATGAGAGGATATTACATGGTATGGTATGCTTCAGATTCATACACCCACCTACCTGGCTGTTGCTTGGCTGCGGATTTATCGGATCGCCTAATTAAGTATTTTTGACGAGATAACTAGAATGTTCTCTAGATCTAAGACAGTGGTCTCGGGTCGCGATCCTCATGGGTTAGTCCCGCCCGCGCAGCGCTGGACAACGAAATTGCTCTCCCTCACTATTGAGTTTGATAGTGTTTTTCTCTACTTAGATGCTATCTACACACGGTATGCGGGTGGTGGTGTGCGGTGAATTATGATGAGTCGTATGATCGGCTACAGATTGATCATCGTTCGGTGACGATCTGGGTTGGCTGATCCGGACTCTACCGAGCGAATATTGGCTTCGCTAGAAGCGCAGTTCTCGCGATCAGCGGACATATTCCGATCTAACATGCGCGGTATGCAATTCATCCTACCAAGACGGGGGTAGTTGGCCACAAAGTGTGACATGTTTCTGCGCCACGCGGTCGTCTCGGCCTGCTTTCCCAACTACATGCGGATACCAGATTTCCGAGACATGTGCTTGTCGGGACGTATAGATAGGTTGTATAACGTGAACACTTTTAACGGTCTAGTGTCACACTTGTCTTGCATCTCGTAGCTTCGTCTCGTTATAACTAAAGTTGGCTTGGCACTATTACGTGTTAGTTCCCTATCTTAATGACACCAGGTTGGGTTACTTACATGCAGGTTATTTCTCGTATGTAAGGCGTGGGAGAAGATGTTTACATGATACTTTAGTGGATACTACCGTAACATCACTCGAACAAGGTCATGGTCACAGTATGTCAAGTAAGCGATATTGTTCGGAGTTCTGAAATATGTGGTCTTCGTATGTTGATTTGAGCATTTGGGTGGTCTTTGTCCCTTCTACCTTATTCTTGGAGCTAAAATATGCATGTCTTGAACGCTTGTTGTCGTGTGGAAAGGCCTACATCAGATTCTATCGGCTAGCCCTGCTTGTATATTAATACCTTTTTGCTTTTCGTTTCAGAAGACCTGTGACTTGAAGCCGTGAGGCCAAATAGTGTGAAGCCATGGTAGCCATATCATTCTAAAACTTCTAATGGTCTATCCTTATACAGTATCTACGTAGCGGTATGCATCAAGCCCCTAGAATACACCTTACAATTACACCCTACTATCTCCTGGAGTGTTATATCTTCATATTGCTATATCGTTGGAAGATACTGGCAACGGCGTCCTGCTATGTCTACCAGTGACAACAGTATCGCACGAATTGCCGTCACGGCTGCGCATATGAAAAGAATGTACAGTTGACCTTTGGATGTTGAAACTTGATCGTAGAGCTTTGGTGGAAGCTGTCATATATAATGGACCGAATTGTAATGTCTACATGGTTCATACGCGGCAGGGTGACATTGATCCGGAAATCGGCATCGTCTCAAAACATTGCGTTGAAGGACACTCCGTACTCACTTCTTGTCGGAAGGGTATATGCACGACTGACGAGGTTCGCAGATTACAGCTTGTAAGTGAGAGCAAGACTCCTGTAATAGATATAATAAGGAGTTGAGATCGTGGCCTGGGTTGTCTTCGGTGATTTAATCGTATAGGGGCTTCACTATTATGCTAATCAACCGACTGTTCTTGGGGGCTTGCTATTTGTACTTGCTGGGACTTTGGCGAGCAAGATTCTATAGCAAGTGAAAACGCCGATGGGCGGGATTGGGATACCGTATCTCTCTGACCGCATTGGCAGGAGTATTAAGCCTGTGCAACACGGAGGAGGTCGATCATATCACGAAGAGAAGCTCGGCACGGGTTTCAAACATCTAGAAATCTAGATGGCGTATTGTTTCGTTCTGAATCAATATGTCAATTTGCGCCAACCATGTATGAACCGATCAAGGAGTCATTATTTAACGCCTATCTGCTGGCCAGTCTATCCCCATGATCTGCATCATTTGTCGTGCCCCTCGAATGGTATGGTATCGGCTTAGCAGCTAATCCCTAAGTATTCGATCGTCCGGTATCCGACTCAGACAGCACGGATCATGGCTGGTCGAGGAAGTCCGTAGAATACGCCGAAATCCATTGCAAATTTTCCACCGATCGTTGATCTGCAACCCCGCTTATCGCAGACGTCTCGCTTCTCTCTCGGACTCGAGTAGGCACAGGATGTCGTCCTCACGAACTATAGGAAGGAAACCAGTTAGCACGCTTATTTCAATGCAGACTCCTCGGGAGCATGTGTATCGTGTCAATAAGTGACATACCGGGTCCCTTGACGTTTCGGATGATCGAACGGGTCTGATCCTCGAGGAACTCGACGCGAACCTGGGTAACACCACCGCGAGAGCCTGTTGATTGCTGTTAGCTTCCTATCCCAGGCCCTTCACATCGTTAGAAAGCGCTGGCTGTTCGTACCGGTACGGCCGAGGACACGGGTGACCTTGACGAGCTTGACGGGTTGCTTATCCATTTTTGCACTTGGTTTTGGCAGTTGGGAGTGTGATGGATTGGTCGTAGAGGCAAGGTGAGCGGCTGGTGACTGGTGGTGCGCAATGTGGTTGATTGAAGGAATTGGACACCCCACGATGCAATGAGTGGACCCGCCTGCTGGAAAATAATTTTGGTGCGCACCAATTTCGATACTGGTAGTGGGTTATCGGGTTGGCGAGCATGAATGTGGCTTGATTGGCTGGCAGGAACTACCTTTTTCCTATCTTATCAACCTAAAAAGGACCCTTGTCCTACTGCTCCGCCCCTCTTTACCTAAACCGGCGGGGTCCTTCTATGACGGCCTATCTTATCTCGACCCACCTTGCTGACGCGAGTCTTGCAGAGCCAAGACAGAGATCAGAGAGAAGCGTACCATTCCCTTGGTTCAAGCAGTTTATCATGAAGATCAACGAAATCAACTGCCCGCTCACTGGTTGGCCACAGTAGGGATCAGATGACCGACACTTGCCTGCAGGCAAGCTACCGACAAGCTCTCAATCAATCCGCATCATACCTAGAGCGAATCGATGTGGTGTACAACAGCTTCTGCGCAGTCCATCGTAAATCAACAATATCGGAGATGAAACAACACCAACATTCAACTCCTGTCTCTCTCCTCGGTCTTTTTTTTNTTTCTTTTTGCGTTGTGAAGTTGATGCACCCTTAGCAGAAACAGCAGTGTATGATGATATCGAACCGCTCCAAGATATCTGGTTCTAGGTATCTCAGTACATACTGTACACGCGTGCGGAGTAAGGTAGCAATGATAACCGGACAGGGGACCTGGACCATGATGGTCAGATAATCTATATATGCCGGATAGCCCGCCAGGCCTATGATCATCATTCCTCTGTTTCTTGCGCAGACCGACCGACTGCTTACTGCGGAACATATGATGAACATGTCTGCAGATCAAGATCCGAGGCCGTCAATAGATGGCTCTGCTGAAAAGATGACAGAGACGAACCATGAACCTCTTGCTTCCAAGGTTCAACACACGCCGAAGCATATACTCGATAACGATCCAGATGAAGCCTTGAAACTCGTGACTGCTCAGTATGCATTCTAACCTTTGACTCTTTTATCTCGTGTGCTCTTGAGTGCCTACTGTGGATTTGCTAAGTAGCAATGACAGACTGCTAATTTCTGACAGTGCGGGCGAGACAATTATACTTAGCGCCGAAGAGCAGTCGAAGCTATTGAAGAAGATTGACTACTCTTTAATGCCCCTTTTGTGCGTTGTGTATGGGTTGAACTACTTGGATAAGACGACACTATCCTACGCATCTATAGTGGGATTCAAAGTGAGTCGTTCACACTGAAACTTAGATTGCTAGACTCTGATGGTCCTTGAATCTAGACAGATCTTAATATAGGAGGTATGTCTTTCATCATAGCTAAAGGCACCAAAGCAAAAGTATTCTGAAGCGATATAACTTTTAGTATCCGAGTATAACTGGGTTGCGTCGATCTTCTACTTCGGTTATCTTGTATGGGAATGGCCAACCAACTGGCTTCTTCAACGACTACCTTTGGCCAAATACTCTGCTTTCAATGTGATACTATGGGGTTCGATCCTCGCCCTCATGGCTGCTGTTAAGGTAGTACGCATATCTAATTATATGACGATAGATGTGCTAACTATTTGACCCAGGACTTCGGAGGTGCCCTCGCTGTACGATTCTTCCTCGGTGCAGCTGAAGCTGCAGTTAGCCCAGGTTTCGTTCTGTTCACCTCACAATGGTATACTACACCTGAACAGGGCGTCCGAGTGTCCTCGTGGTTCAGTTTCAACGGATGGGGTCAAATATTGGGTGGTGTTGTTGCATATGGCATTGCCGTAGGGACGGAGAAAAATCCTCTCTTAATTAAAGGGTGGCAATTGATCTTCCTTGTTTTCGGCTTGTTCACGGCTCTGCTGGGTGTCATCTTCCTATATTGGATGCCCGATAGCCAACTGAATGCGCGATTCCTAACAGAGCAGTTAGTCCCCTGGAATCATTATTTCACCCTTTTGGCAGGTTTCGGGCCTCATTGCTCCTGCATGCTCCCGAAACATGAGCTGAAATCTTACTCTTTTCGGTAATTACTAACTCCAGCGTGTAAACAGCGAGCGCCTCATGGCCGTCGAGCGAATACGTGTTAATCAACAAGGCGTGGGGAATAAACACTTTAAATTCTATCAATTCAAGGAGGCCCTCACTGATCCAATGATCTGGGCTTTCGTGTCAT
Source organism: Xylaria polymorpha (assembly GCA_003426235.1). Classification (NCBI taxonomy): domain Eukaryota; kingdom Fungi; phylum Ascomycota; class Sordariomycetes; order Xylariales; family Xylariaceae; genus Xylaria; species Xylaria polymorpha. The sequence continues at coordinate 21,846 of NQIM01000137.1, read as the reverse complement.
ATTCCTTGTTTGGAAATATTCCAAATGGTACGTACGTTTTGTCTTACGACAAGCAACCGTTAATGGACATTTAACAGGCGGTATAACGAATTATTTCTCGCAATTGATCGTCGCCTTTGGGTTTACACCTAATCAGTCATTGCTGTTGGGTGTGCCCGCCGGGGCGGTCCAGGTTATTACGTTGGTCGGTTTCGGATATCTCGGGCGTAGATTCAACAATCGTATAGTGAGTTTTGATACCTTTACCGGAGTATGGGTCGCAACACTAACGAATAGATAGTTGATCAACTCGTTTGGTCCTCTTCTCGCAATATTAGGTTTATTCTTGATCCGTTTCCTCCCTTCTGAGAATAGAGGAGGAAGACTCGCCGGATACTACCTATACGGATCTTCATCAACTGGCTTCGTGTGTGTACTCAGCCTAATATCCTCTAATATTGCGGGCTGGACGAAGAAAACCACTGCTGCAGCGATGTACCTCGTGGCTTATTGCGTTGGCAATGTAAGTGATGAAGCTTCTCATGTCGTCTTTGAGCCGTCTGTTCGCTTTCCATCAGACTTTATCTATGCCTATTATTAATCCGGTCCTCCTTCCGTCTTTCCGACTCGGGTGTATCGTGGTGACAGTAGAATACTAATAAGTGGCAGATCATCGGCCCTCAGGTCTTTCGACCGGGCGACGCGCCTACATACCATACCGCCATCACAGTTGTCGTGATAGCACAGATCTTGGCGTATTTGACTATGATATTCATCTACTTCTGGTGTAAGCGTCAGAATCTCGCCAAGGCTTCTATTCGAACGGGTCCTGGTTACAGTAAGATTGAAGGCCTGGAATTCATGGACCTCACAGACCGCGAGAACCCCGAGTTCATTTATGCGCTATGATCTCATGAACCGCAAACAAACCTCGTAAAAGTGTTGTTGTTTATGTGGTACGAAGTATGTTGCGACACGGCATGCCTATTTCAAGACAGCTTACATATGACCAAAGATATCCGAAAGCCAAATTTGCTATGCACCTCTATATAAACAGAATCTATAGTTTCAAATTCCCAAACACCTCTACTGCTATACCAGTCTATTGGAAACCCCGAACCCAAAAATGCTGTCAACGGCCTATGTGTATGAACGTTCTAAAACCGGTGGTCTCTCAAAATTCTTTATCGAATCAAGTACTTCACCTCTTCTCTCACTTTCTCCGCAACATCCAGAGCCTCCTGCCTGGATGTCCTTGAAAAGACATTTATGTACGCCACAAAGGTGTTCTTACCATCTCTCGGATGCGGAATTTTCTGACCTCTCTTCAACAAGCAGCCGTAACGTCCGAGGTGGTCTTTGAACTCTGGGTGACGCGTCAATAGATCCGCGCAAACATCATCAGAGTCAAATATACCCTCGCAAGTCGGATCGAATTCAGCACGGATCATGACGAGCACTGTGTGGCTCTGTGCCCCATTCATAAAGGGCCGCGATAGAGCCGCCGCTCGTGCCTTGTCGCCTGCACCTAGAAGTAGCGAGATCGCCCAGTAGTCGATCCCATATACGGAACCGGGAGTTTGAGAAGCAAATAGTCCCGGTGGGCGTGGGTTTACTTCAATGATCCAGGGAGTGGGCGGAAATTTCGTCGATTTATCGTTTCCTCCAGCAGTTGGTGTGTAAGATTGTCGTGGCCGCAAGTCCACAACGCCCCCAGCGGACTGATAGCTAAACTTGGACAGGTCGATACGCGCTTCAACATGCATAACACCATTTTTGAAACCAAGTCCCTTAAGAGTGTTTTCGACGGTGTTTTTCAAGGCTGCGAGTTCATCATCAGGTAGCGCAGAAGGAAACACCATGTTGGTCTCTTGAAAGTTTCTGCGCTGATCTGGAGTGAGCCTCTGGGTGGCAGCCGTATCGTCAACATTTTTGTCAGCGGTGCCCATATCAGCACCTTTCGGGAAATCATCACAGATCTCGCTGAATAATACCTCTCCATCAACAAATATCATGTTAACATCGACTTCGGGGCCGTCACAATACCTCTCCACCAGCACTTTATCCCCAACCTCGCTCCTACTCTTCCCAGACGTCCTCGCTGCCGCTATGGCATCCTCAAGTTCGGATTCTTCGTTTACGCGCGTGACACCCTCGGAGTTTAGCCCGAAGCATGGCTTGACAATTAGTGGAAATGTTAGCTTATTCTGAGGAGATCCGATAAGCGATAGCACGTCCTCAGTGGTTGAAGCGAGAAACGCGGGTCTGTTCTGGAATAGCCCGAGTTTGTACTTGTTTGTGGCTCTTTCATACGCAGAAGTACGTTCATGTGGGAGTCCAAGCCGTGAAGCGGCAACGCTTACGGGGACCTGCATGGCTTCGATGAACGTTGCCAGGCCGCCGATTTTCACCCCTTTGTTTTTGGCCCTATAATCTTCCACAAGCTTCACGAGCTCGTCCGCTGATGGGTTTTCCCACCAAGATGAAGGAGCTGGCAGAAGTGCCTCATACCATGAGGTGTAATTCCCTTTCGCTAGCCATCCGTCCGCTCGGTCAATAAAGACGAGGTCAATGCCCAGTGCTACAGCCGCGTGTCGCGCGAACTGTGTCCAACCACCGCCCTCTGGATCTTGATTGCTGCTGCCGACAAGAATGAGGCGCTTGCGAGTTATAGGCTCCGTGGAAATCCAAGGGATGGCGAGCTTGTCCTTGAAATCTGACTCTACCTCTAAGGGAAGATGAAAGGTGAGTTTCGCGCTGTCTCCGAGATAGTGTTGGACTGCGCTTGGTTTTATCAAAACTGCTCCGGCAGAGGCGCGAATAATATCAGTAAGCGAAATATTGCCGGGATGAAGAACAGAGCGAGCGAAGACCTGAAGCGGAGAAGCAAATGATACCGCTTTCTCAACCCAAAATGCATCGCGTAAACGAGAGGAGACGATATCGGACCTAATGATTGTACCACTTTCCTGTGGGATCACGAATCTGGCGATCGAAACCCCAGGACCCGGAGTTACTGCTGCAACACGGAGACAATCGCTAAAGAAGTCGAAAACCCTTGGCTGGACTTGTACCTCATGCGCCTTATAGGCGTTGGTGTTTGGGCGAGGAGAAATATCTGGTCTCGCCGAAGCCGACGAAAAGAAAATATTGATCGTCTGCAGAGGCGTGCCCCCCGTCGGCTGGATGGTGGTAGTATGGGATCGTGCCCATTTACATTCGAAATCGATTTTTCGAGCGTCATCTTCGATTGTCTATCAGTCTTTGATCCATGTATCGGACTCGAGCGAGGTGCTCATCGCCACTTACCCGTCGTGACGCACAGCATCGTTGAATGCATATCAGCCATGTTTTGACTAAGATTTCTGGTTTCTATTTGTGGCGTTAAGGCGATTCTTAAGTTGATGAGTCTTTGATTTAGAGAATATGGTTGATGGCGAGAGCGGGCGAGCATTTTATATCCCGGGCTCTTCTCACTTCCATACTGGATTCTCTATATGTTTACTTTCTCTGTTCTTCATACCAACAGCAGAATGCCTCGCGTGAGTGAGATGATTACCTTCATCTTGGACGAATAAAAGCCACAAACCCGCAATGACTACAGGAATCTAAGTTTCAATTCGATCCCTTACCTTTTACTGCAGGATTCCAGGCCCACCTTCACCACGGGACCATGGGCTGTTGGCTCACAGGCTATTTCTTGTATTACGAGCCCATATATCATAAGCCACGAATGTTTATAATTCGATACTTTCAATGCCGTGGAAGCTCAACGACTAAGCGACTTCGGTCACATGTCGGCAGATTGTTGCTCAAGCACGAGCTGGAAGCAATTACTGAGTGACTCGGGTATTACTCTATAGCTATCGGCATCTGTTTCTACAGTATTCTCTTTTACTACGCAATGCTGTGCAATGCTTTAGGTACCAATGCCTACCTACAACTGCTAGGACTAGCTAATCATTACTATCAGGCTTTAAATAGCATTCAGGAAATTTGTACTTCGACAACACTGCCATTACTATTAATAAGCTTGATCAATAGCTGTTGTCGAGCAGTTAGTTATTAAACGACGTACTGTGAAAGAGTCTCGGGGGGGGATCGCCCGCCAAAGGGAGGATGCCATCACCTGATCAATGTGCTCAGGTATGATGAGTATGAGGTACCGCCGTATCTGCTGCGGCTTTTTGGGCACGTGGGGCATAGGGCTGAAGGCTCGTTCATGATGGACGAATGGGATCCTCCGGCACGCCGCGCCGCACTTACTCTGTACCGTATCTGCTACCCGGCGGGGTAGACCTGATGTTTCAAGATATCGATGTTGGTTGTTTCATGGAATTGGGATTCTCGATTTTCTGACTGGTTCCCAGACCGGCGGGATAGGACAGGGTGGGACGCACGAGGCTGATGCGTGCCACATACGTTGGTTAGCGGTGGTTGATTGGGGCCGCGCGGTCAAGAGTCGGCGCCACAGTCAGCCACCCTCAATGTTGGTCGAATCTGATGCAATAGAAACCACATGAGATGGGTGAGATGAATACGCATACGTTGAAATGGCCTAACTAGGCGTTGCTGTCTATTTTGTGTTACAGGAGCTCGCCATGTTCCCGTAGTCGGGGGTGTTGCAACGACTTCAAGGTGGTGAGGGGAGACGGTGTGCAAGTCAGCTTAGACGCGCAACAAGGCACCATCAATCGGCTTTTGCTGCATCATATCTATTCTTTCCACTCAAAGCGACCGGAATACGGATTACCCGGTCTTGGTTTAGGTTCTAGAAAGCGGTTGTGCAACCTCTTTCTTCTTGTGCTACTACTTTATCTTAACTCGGTCCTACGACTAGTATCTTCGTATAATGATTCGGGCTACACGACTGCGGCTATGTCACTCTCTCGTCACACGATACTAAGATTCGAGTTGTACGGAGCTGAGACATAGTCCTTGTACTAACCTAGCTATCTCATCTCAAGCGATCGTCTCACCGAACTCGAATGTTAACTCCCGAAGGTCGGGGGGGAGAGTCCGGACGACGTGCGCTCTCAAACTTCGTGGCACGTTATACCAAGACGTTCCACAGACCAGAAAGAAGCGCGGCCTTCGAGCTTACAGCTTCGCTCTAGCCTCGATGGCTTTATGCGCGCTTCCTCTGTGTTGGAAGTATTCCGCGACCTTTTGTCTGGCCACCTGGATTACAGCAGGGTCCTCGATCGTCGCAGGGTATTGGACATCCCTATCGTATTCCTCATGCACGGCGTTCTCGACGAGCTCTCTCAGCACTCTGCGCAGCGTCTTTCCCGACCGCGTTTTTGGAATCATCCCCTTGCCCTGTATAATCCCGCCTAGTTGCGCGATGCCACCGATCTGCGTCCGCACCCGCTGCTGGATCTCGCGGAAGAGCGGCCCGTCAGGTATCGCCGACTTCGGATGGTCTGGAATCGAGAGAGTGATGAAGGCGAACGGGAGCTGTCCTTTCAACGAATCCGGAATCCCCACCACGCTGGCTTCGGCTATCAATGGATGGGTTGTGATAGCCTGTTCGATGGATCCTGTGCGTCTCGTATGTTAGACATGCCAGGTTGCTCGGTACGTCGGTTATAAAGAGAACAAAACGTACCGGTCGAAAGCCGATGACCTGCCGTATTGATCAAGTCATCGCTTCGGCTCATGATGCTAATGTAACCCTCCGAATCAATCATACCGGCGTCTACATATTGAGAGTTAGAATCATGATATGCAGGAATCCAAACTTGCGATCCTTACCACCCGTGTCAATCCACTTCCCGTCAAAGCGCTTTAGATAGCTCCTGTAGAACCTCTCTTCATCATTCCACAATGTTGTGAACCCAGTCGGGGCTAGAGGTATGCCTAGGACAATGTTCCCCATCTTGCCACGCTTCACCTCGACACCGTTGTCGTCGACACATCTGACATCGAACCCCGGCATAGCCTTGCCGGCGCTCCCGGGCTTGATTTGTGGCAGCCTGGCGTCTCTTTTCGGAGATAGCCTATTCTGACCAGCTCTATAACAACTCAGATGTTAGAAGAAGAAAAAAGACTGCCTACGGGAAGGATGTGACTCATTTTGGGCTAATTAAATTTCATGAACAGACGAGAAAGGAAAAAAGGTCCCTCCAAAAAAGGGGAAAACCAACGATTCCGAAAAACACGTACTGTGGTGCTAGGCTGATGCCTGAAATAGGCGACCCTGATTCGGACGACCACCAGTTATCGACGATCAAGGCGCCGGGCGCCCCATATTTCCCTATGAGTTCCTGATACATCGTGATGATCGAAGGCTCGGACCGCTCGCCTGCTAAAAATAACGCCCTCAGGCTTTTCAGTCCGCCTCGCTCCCCTATCCGCTTGAGATGTCTGTTGTCCGCATCGTCCCGCTTGATAGCTCTCAGGGCAGCTTAATTCATCATCGTCATCATCAGCTTTTTGTGGTTTTTCGTGGGGAGTCCCACTATTTTTTGATGATGTTGCTTACTAGGAGCTGTGAAGAGCGTATTCACCTTGTATTCCTGCACGATCCGCCAGAAGGCAGAGCTATCCGGCGTTCCGACGGGCTTGCCCTCGAAGAGGACCGTCGCAGCCCCAGCAAGAAGCGGCGCATAGATGATGTATGAGTGTCCAACGACCCAGCCGATATCGCTATGCGAGTTTCAGAAATCGTGAGTCCCAACATTCATTTGGAAGGATTCTTGTTTTGTTTACCTGGCTGTGAATATGACATCCCCTGGGCCCTGTATTCCAAACAGGTACCTTATCGACAGGTGTAACCCTACGGCATGGCCGCCGGCGGGGCGTACGACGCCTTTCGGTGAACCTGTGGTACCGCTAAGGACTGGCATCAGCCAAGCCACACGTCTCACGCCGAGGGTTCCGGGTTAGCTAATCGCCTCTTACCTGGTGTAAATGATATATATGCCCTCATCTGCGCCCACGGGGACGCACGCCGCCTTGATGTTCCTCGCCCTGCAGCTACGCACCATCTTGAACCAATTCCGCTCCCCGCCCGCTTTGTCAAAGGCATCCCATCTCAACTCATTCCGCTGCCAGACTATGACGCGGCTCGGCTTGTGGCTCGACAGCCGGATAGCTTCGTGTATAAAGGGCTTGTAGCTCATAGGTGGTTTGTTTCCCTCAATGCCGCATGAAGCGGTAAGGATGGCGACAGGGCGCGACGCATCGATGCGCTGGGCTAGGGACGCAGGTGCGAAGCCGCCGAACACCACTGCGTGAATTGCGCCCAGACGGTTGATGGCGAGGATGCCGATGAGCGCAGCGGGAATCATGGGCACTTGGTCCAGTGTCAGTCGGTTGTAATTAATCAGTTTCATTTCATTCATTCCCCAGAGGTCTTCGGAGAGGTATGGAAAGATGAGTAGAAAGAGCATCACTCACTGTAGACCAGTACCACATCTCCCCTCTGAACCCCTTCCTCTCTTAGCGCGCCTGCCGTAGTCTCGACCTCATCCAGAAGCTGGGCGTATGTGAGTGTCTGCTTGGCGCCCGTGACGGGACTGTCCCAATAAATGGCGGGTTTATCGCCGTTGCCCGCCAGGACATGACGGTCGACACAATTGAAGCAGGTTGATATCTCGCCACCATCAAACCAGCGCCAGTGCGGGTGCTCCACGCCGTCCTTTAACCTTTTGGTCGTTTTTGTCAAGGCTGATGTCGGTGGCTTGTGCCAGTGTAGCAGAGCGGCCTGTGCTGACCAGAAGGCATCCGGGTCCGTAACCGAGTGCGTCTGCACTTCGTCTTGTATGTAACCCGTCATTGTTTGTTGAGTTGGGAAATTAAGGGGTATAGAGAGACTTGGATGATCGAGGAAGGGATGAAAATGAACCGAGTCAAATGAATACGTATGGGTAGGATTGACGAGAGACAAAGGGTGGTGTGTGTGTGTGTGTGTTTACCGATGAGTTAGAATCGTCGACGAGGATAAGTGAACCAACCGCCTATCATTTCCTGCTTACCGCAGGATTCGTCTACTATCTCTTATTCAGCTCTTGGCGCGAGCGAGAGCGTGCCTAGTAGATGTTGGTTTCTTTTGGCAAGATCAAAGTTCAACTTGATATGTTTCCCTTAGCCCAACCGAGACATACCGACCCCCTGTCAGAATAAAATAATCAAGTGATTCTCGAAACAATAAACTTGAACGCTCATCTCTTTCATGAGCAAAGACGTCACGTTCGCGAAGCAAGGTTGACCCGTTGTCGTTTTTATAGAGTTTAGTTGCTCCGCACTAGTCCCCAGAATCCAACTCGGACCCCCGGTTCATGGGGACCCCATATACTGTAAGTAGACGTAGTCCAAAATTCTGGGCCAGCGGCACTCCCCTGGCCGAGGTTCGTTGTCGCCGAACCCCATTCACCCGACTTCTGACCCGACTTCACCTCTATCATGGCAATGTTCGTATGGTATTTGTTGATGCGGCTATCTGTGGTGACATTGGTCCCATCAAACCAGTGCAATGATGAATGCCTTTCGGCCGAGCTCGGTTATTGGAACAAGAACACCATATCTAATGGCTTTCCACTTGTCGTCTGTTGGCCGGACTAGATGCTACCAACAGGGGTGCAGCTACTAACAAGGTATGACCGTAGCCATGTTGGCACCAGTTGCGGTGGGAAGGGCCGGGCCTAGGGCTTCCAGTTGACACTATCATGCCGGCGCTAGGTCTCCATATGAGCAAATCACATAAGGTTCGTACGGGTTATACTTTGACTGGATATTGCTTCCATCATCATTCACTACCTAGAAGTGCTGCTAGGCTGCATTGTCAACCCCGATCCTCATCCAACGAGTCTGGACACCCATGACTTATCTGATACTTCTGCTGGTATTCTTCTCGTCTCCGCGCCGGCAAGAATATCGGATGCTCTTCTCCCGCGCTGAATGGAATTGGTACTGATCATATAACAAACAAAACCGGTCAGACCGATGGTATAATTTCCCCTACTCCTTAACGCCAGGTGCTGTGAGCCCAAATCTCCCAAATTATTCGTAGTGGCCGCCCCCAAACAGTCACGTTGCAGGAATACCCACCCGCGGCGGTGTCTTCGCGTCAGCGCCCTCGACCAACTTCTCAAGATCATGGCGGAACCGTTTTCAGACGTGCACGTCATTAGGGCGTGAGACGCGATTGCCACCACCTCAATCGGTCTTCCAATGACTGACCATACCAACATCCGCGTCTTCACTTCCAAGATATAACTCAATGGCGTAGAGACCCATGGTTGCAGCGACGTTGATCCAACGCCAAGTATTACCTCCAGCATCACCATCGCGTAGAGTCCAACCCTCGTTATCGCTAGCAGAGAAGTGCTGTAATAGCAGACTAGTATAGACGGCAATAAGAATAGACGGTGAGAACCAGGACAGGACGCCAAGTAGTCGGTTCGCCCCGTCCGAGTCATCCAGAGAGGGCTCTTCCATAAGTGCTCTGGCACCAGACTCTCGTACCGCGGGGATGATACGGGTCGCGCAGTAGAAAACGATTATTCGATAGATCAAAGAGATCATCACCGAGGGTGCGATGGTCTGAAAGGCAGCGTGAAGAAAGCTTAGTGACGAATAGACAGCGGAGGGTAGAGAGCCTAGCAAGTGGAGGAAGGTCGAATAGCTTGCCATGATGATGGGTGGCAGAGGAGGGAATTCAGGTTGGTTAGCAGTCTGCTCGAGAACAGCAGCTTGGGCCGCGGGTGATTGGGCGTAATCTGTAAATATCTGGTAGACACAGAGGACCATGTAAGCGAAGAGTAGCGACGATTCAACCGGGTTCCCACGGCCGGTACCGATGCCGATAGCGCATAAGAACACGGCAGATGTGACCGTCACGCCTATCAAGGTCGCGTCGATATTGCCAACGGAAGGGAAGAGGGCCACCCTCCAGAGGAAGTAGACGGCGCTCGCGATGATGGAGGCGGAGAATATAAGAAGAAGGAGCTGTAGGATAATAGTTAGCACGATGATCCCGAAGCTACAAGCATAAAACCGAGTAACTTACGACCCAAGTATCGCTTCGCCCTCTGTTCACAAGCCATCTAGAGATTTGGCCCGCAGCCTGGATCACGAGAAGAGTGCAGAACCCCTCAGCCAATTGGAAGACAGGACTAGAATAGCTTAAAGTCTTGTCCCAAGCGCCGAGAGTGACAGATTCGACGAGGCCGCCGTTTCCAAAGATCCAGTCGGCCCAGGTGGTATGGTTCCGGTGGCGTAGCCCACCAATGGTCCTCGACACCCAGTCGGTGCTGCTCGCATCGACCGCAAAGTTGTGGAGGGACCAGATGAGGAGGGACGGCACCACAACCCACTGTGAAGTCTGCAGCACCTTAGTCAAGGCCCAACGCACGCGCGAGCGTTCTGGCGTCGCAAGCTTGGCAGCACTGTAGACGAAGTAGAAGCCGAACAGCGCAAGGCTGTAGGCCAGGCCGGTGTCGCGCCCACCTACATCGAAGGAGATGGGTATGGAGAGGACGATCGTCAGAAGGAAGATGGAACTCGAGACGATGCGTGCGAACCACCACATAGGCGCGGTGATGGTGGCTGGTGCCGCGCCGAGCTAGCGAGGCGGCTGGCCAGGGCGATGGACGGGCAGTGCGTGATGCAGGATGTGGGATGCGAGGGCCGAGGACGAAACGGCGTAACCGAGCACTGACAGCAGTTGGCAAGGCGGCAAGTTGAGTGCTAGCGCTGGAGCGGGCGTTGAGGCACACGCGTCGAGGATACGAGTATGATGATGATGGTGTGATCGCAGGCCAGGTCGCACTTTAGGTGGGTAACCGCGCGTTTTCGGTGGATGGTGGGATGGTGAGATGTCGGGATGTCGGTAATGTTGAGGTTAACGGGCGTGTGCTAGATGGACAAGTAGGCGATAAGGTCGGTCGATATAGATATGCGGCGAGCTGGAGGTAGGTACAAGGAGAGGGAGGGTCTTGTGACAACAGAGTTTCTGATGAGCGGATATCTTCAGCAGTCTAGGTTAGAGCTTCGACTTGGGCCCCGACAGTAGCGTGGACTGAGGTAGGTGGTGTAGAAGGGAGAGTTCAAGGTTCTATTCGAGCTTGGTCAAATCATGAGGTGAAAGTGACTTCGACAGGGAGTAGCTACCTTAAGATGCAAGGCAGTCGTTGGCACAAGTACCCAAGGCCGGTGCCAGCGGAAACGATGTTGCCAGGTGGCTCAACGGTTGGTTCGTCCAGGGGTATAACGCAGGACAAACTACAACTACGGCGTCTGCTGGCGTCAACAGCTGTCAAGGGTTGATTGTAGGGGCCTGCTTCTTAGGCACTTTAGCTGCAGAAAACAAAACAACAAAAAGGCACAAGACGTGAGCTGTTTGTTTGTGCATGTGTACAGAAGAGGGCAAAAAACAGCATCTTGTGATAATATCATCTTTTGGGACTAGGGCTTTGCAGCAAGATAGCAGCAGGTGGATCTGAACAAAAAGCCGACTTGTGTTATCAACGGTTGCGCATGCATGGTGAATCTGGCATCATCAAGGCAAGGTACAATGTACTAGTACTGTCCACTAGGTACATACTGTACCGGTATGACCCCCCTTTACACTAGTAGCCCCTCCATGCCCCTCCAGCTCCTAAAGTTGTCTGAGGTCATGGTTGATGGCTGATGTGTAGATGATGAGTACTAATTTATCTAGTTATATAAAGAGGATAAAATTGATGAGTGGTACAAAAAGCGACATTCTGTCTCCAATATAACTCGAGACAGACACTCTTTTGATACCAACGGCCCATTAACAAGGGGGTACCTGATGTACTTGCCATGTGGGATAACCAGGAGTAGCTCCCTCCAAGTCCCCACAGCATGGAATTATGTAAACCTGCCTGCACATGTGGCTGCAGGCGTCATTAAGAGTTGAGGTACTGTACCTCGGTAGGTACTTCAGGGTGCCTTAAGCACCTACTTCAATGTTGTACCTAAGGTACCTATGTACTGATTAGGTATGATTACATGATTACAGACGTATAATACCTACTGCCTAAAGAAGGTGTTGGCTTACATAATAAGTAACCTACATATATACATAAGATAGGAGGTACATACTGTAGGTAGAGTACTTACTAGAGCTCACCAGCCGCAAACCTCAAGCAACACTGCACCTTTAGACGTGCGCCAACTAAGTATTATTCTCCTTCTATCGATTGGTCAAGCTTGAACTCTTGTCATACAATCTGACCATGGCTGTATAATTTCCAAACCCATTTTCAAGCAAAGAAAGTGCTGCTAGAGAGTATCTTCACACCGCCATCTAGCTGACCGGTTATAACACATTTAACTTCATATCTTGGTTCCGACAGCTTTCAATATTCTCAATAATCTTACCAAAGAGCCACAGACCAGGACTATCAATCGAACTCACATGAGACAATATGTCCTTTCACTTCGTGGATAACTCCAACATCAATAGCAAGGCGAGAAAGACCATCCGAAGTCATGTTATGAAAGGGAAGAACTGTGGCAAGACAAGGTCAAAAAAGGAAAAACAGTTCAATGCGACAACAGAGCGGTCTATTGTAACTTACAGAACGGGAAGCGCTCTGAGCAGCAACAAAGTCCCGATTACGACTTTAGAATGCTCGAGGGGGAGGGTTTCTATGCTCGCAGTAACTCGAGAAGTTGCAAACGACCCCAGTCTAGTATCTTCTACAACGAGGATCACTCCGCAAGCCATGCTTAATCTTCAGAAGCGTAGGGTGTTTGATATATCCGTTTAGTGATAAGTAACTGATTGATATACAAGTATACAACTTCATTCTCGATGTTGTCTCTCCTCCCGAGTTCTGCCGGCTCACTGGAGTCACCGAATGGATGTGGTTCCAGCTGACATTCTACAATGAAGCCTGTAAGCCGTAACGCCGACACCTGTGTAGTCACTTGAAGTTCATTAATGATTGTAGACTTCCACTGCACTATAGCCATGGCCTCGGCATGTACCGCCTTTCTGACAGGAGATTCGAATCACTCTCCACTCGCACTATACCACATGTCTCAAGCATATCGCCTCATAAATCAACAACTTTCGGGCCATGAGGCATTATCTGATGCCACTATTGCCGTTGTAGCGACTATCAATATCTACGATAGACTCTACGGCGATCCTCAGAAAGCCATGGTTCACCTTAATGGAGTCACACGGATGGTGGCATTGAGAGGTGGCATCGGCGAGCTTGCGAAGAGAAATTTCGTCATAGCTGAGAAGGTCTTTCGGTACGTCCAAGTCTTTGAAACAAACAAAGCAACCCAATAGTGTGCTGACATTGTCCTGGAGATCTGATATCGAGCTTGCCCTGCATTGTGGTTCAAAACCCAAGTTCTCTTCAAAGGACATACCTCAACATCTCGTCGCCGTGCGTTTACAGGATTTCTCAGAACCTTACAGACTCGAAGAGGCCGAACTGTTTGAATCGGCTCTGCACCAATCTGTATGCGTAGGCCTACGTGAAGTGGTGCTTGACTTTCTCCGTCTTTCCCATATTCTTAACGAAGCAAGTCTTAGACATAATAAACTAGATCCGGCAGCTTACCAGAGTACCCTCATGTATCTCGGTTACCGACTCCTTGAAACAAAATGTCCGCGCCATAACTCAGAGGCTAACACCAATTTTCACATTCTGGTACGGCTGGCGATGGCTGGCTTTTATAATACGTTCTGCTTTGGTCTCGATAGGAAACTGATCACATTCCCTCCATTGAGTTAGTTCCCTGGAGTCTTTTATTCCCCCTTTTGGCATGTCTCAGGGCCCTAAATTGCCTTAGCGGGCATTTTCTGCTTCTGCTACGCCTCCATGCTCCCGCAATCCTGATTAATTCTGCCTATAAGTGGACATTATTGACCCCGGTGTTATAACAGTGAAACAATTTACGTCGGTAGCTCAGGTTATCTGCGAAAACGACAGATCCCGGCAGATGGTTGTCTTCTGGGCACTCCTTATGGGACAGATCTCTTCACTCACAGCGGGTGATGATGATTCCTGGCTTGTCGCGAATTTGAAGACGCTCGCCAACGACTTGGAACTTCGCACTTGGCCTGAAGTGAGCAATGCATTTCACTCGTTCCCATGGGTCAAGGTTACCCATGAAGCGCATGGAGAGAAACTATGGAACAAAGTCCTTACCTAACACAACGTTCTCTGGGTAACTAGTAAACTTATTAGTTCGTCTTTTGGACTTCAAGGGAGGCCCTCTATAGCAATAAGCCTCCTAAAGCCTCAAATATAGTACAACTAATCACTATAATCCAGTTGTTGCAATTGATGTTATTTATGATGGCTAATCATTACATAGCGTTCCGATAATCGGCTCAGTGGTCTAGTGGTATGATTCCTGCTTCGGGTTGTTCCCTTCCATCCTACATGGGAATGCAGGAGGCCCCGGGTTCGAATCCCGGCTGAGCCCAGCTTTTTGACTCTCTCTTTATTAAAGAGGATACAACTGTTTTGTTTCATTTTTGGGAAGCTCCACAACTAGACAGGGCATGGTTGGTAGGTATATATATATATATATATATATATGTATGGCATGGGTTGGTGAAACATAATTTGACTTTTTAAATCGACGAAAACCGTACTTCATTCATTAAACAAACACACGGATGATCGAAGAGGCAGGCTTTCAATTCCTATCTAACAATTGGGTCTTGACACTCCCGAATATGTCCAAGGCAGTATAGTACAGTACAGTACTTACTTACCTACCACACCGTTTCCAAACCGTTCACTCCAATAGGGGACTCACCGAGTGTTGTGATTCTGAATCCGTGCCGAAGCCCCTCCGCCTCCTGACGCACATCATAATCGGAGATGGCAGTGTGCGCCGTGACTCTATTATCCCACAATGCCACAGTCTGATCATCCCATTTCACGCGAACCTGGAGGTCCTGGCTGTGGGATATATGCTGGGTACGAACAATCAGTATGAGTCGAGCTTTTATATCTTCTCTCAAGTGAGTAAACATACATGGAATAGGAGTTGAAGTATGGCCTCAGACTCTTCCCGATGGAGGCCGATGATCCGCTTCGTGAAGCCCGGGTTGACAAACAGAGCCTTCTCCCCAGTCACCTAGTACGATATTCTTAGCTGTTGTATCGTCGCGCTTTCGTGAAAAGGCTTGCACTTACTGGGTGCACACGAACGATTGGATGTTCCGATTTGACGGGCTCGCGCCTCACAAACTTCCCATGACGACGCGCATTTTCCGCCTGCGGAAAGCCGCTATGCTCGGCACGCAGTCCTTCGAGCAATTTCTTGATCGGCTCGGACAGCCTCTCGTAAGCCGCGACCTGCGAGACCCAAGCAGTATCACCGCCCGTCTCCGGTACGGCGAGGAGGGTCAACAGTGTGATTCCGGGTGTCTGGTGTTCATACGAGACATCCGAGTGATACCCGACCGTCGTCAGCGAATCGGATTTAAACTGCAGTCGATACAGATTATCGGGACCCAGGTAGATATTATGAAACTCGAGTGCGCCTTCGACATGAGCTCCAACAGGCTGTATGCGGTGTCAGTAGATGTCTTCCTTCCGTCAGCTTCGACATACGTGAACATGCAAGCGTCCGAAGTATCGCCCGAAATCTTTCTGCCTTTCGACGCCGATGTCCTTGAAATCCTGACCTCTGAACACCACGACGCCACGCTCGGCTATGAGTAGTGCTAATTCGTTCTTCTGGACGTCGCTGAGCTCTGAGAGTTGTAACCCGGCAATCTCTGTCCCGATTCGAGGCGTGAGCTTCGTGATCTTGACATTGGGGTCATTCAGCCCTAGTAGATGTGGTTTCGCTTTGTCGGCGGCCAGGCCTCGGTCGACGAAGTCAAACGGCTCAGTTGGCGGGAATTTGGTCTCTTCATCGTATACGGGAAGATACTTGGTATATGCGTACTATATTCAAAACAATAAGTTAACCGCTGTATAATTCCTAGTCATCATGGCTTAACTGACTGTGGTGTGCTGCGCAGCGTCGAAGGCACGGTTGAGCTTCTGCTTCGCGATATCGCCGAGCTCGGCGGCGCTTGGGACGATTTCCGCAACGGATGGTGCCATGATGCCGTACAGTAGTGGGTGAATCCTGAACGGACGTTTAAACCTCTCTAGACTTTCGAGGCCCTTTATAAATAATATTTACCCCATCCTCGAGTTGCGGCATCGTCCGATAGATATCGGCGCTGGACCCCGCAGATTGCTCATTGCAACCCCCCAATGATGCCATGGTATCAATACGAATGCGCCTTTGAATTCAAGCATCCCAACCAAGCTTGGTGGCGATCTCCAATCTTTTGGTGCCCATAAACGACCGGTCATTCGCTGAGGTTTCAGACGGGTAAGATATCCTTGGTAGCTCGCCATAAGGGGCACATATGATGAAAGGTCGATGGCCGTCAATGATACCCAGACGAACAAGTGGAAGACGCAACTGGAAACGATTAATGATCTCATCGACCAACTGAAAGTTGCTAGCTTACCCCGACCAGGAACCAATTGACGGCCAGGTATAATCGGAGTTCAGCGCCTCTAGACGTGAAACTCGAAATAACGAGAGTGACCCTGATCTTCATGCTGGATATTAGCACGGAAATACCGAAGAAGCCCAGTGTCTGTAGCTCAGCTAACTCAGGCTTATCTCGTCATCGAATCGCCTATGATATTCTGGATCTTTTCGCGTCTTAATCGGGCTGGTTTTCTTAGGTCCGCCATCTTGGGCAAAACTTTGGGAAAAAGATCATACGGTTTATCGGAGGGCTGCGGTTGTTCTGCGTTCTGCTGCACCTCGTATTATGGCTTACTTGGAGAGTAGTCGGTCCCATGCATGGTTATGGTATCGAGGAAACGATGGCTTGAGCGCACAACGATTTTCTTGTTTGCCCTTCGTGAGAATAAATAAGATCCGCAGGTCGCTGGTCCCTGAAATAGATTGCAGCACGCTCGTTTCCAGGGGAAGTCGGTGTCGGTGTTGTGCGAAGACTGTAGCTACTGCCCAGTCAGTGAAGAGTTTACAAAGTTGATTAAATTGCACCAACTACTTGAACACAAGGTCTTTCACGGAGAATACTTTTCAAATAGGACACGGCTCGATGCCATAATCTGATAGCCCAAGGTCTCGGATAATACCGTTCAATCTGATCGGTATGTGCTGTCTCTCTGAACCTTGTGATATGACCCGTTGATCGGAAAGTCGTGAAGAATTGGTTCTAAACACATTCTTGTCAAAAATCTGACCTCCGGGGCATATTGCGCGATCAATTTGAAACGCTTGGGGATTCGTCATCGTTGGTCTGTACGAAGTGTTGTCTTCAAACATGCTTCAGGTCTAGGTTGCCTGGCTTATTGTGGCCATCGTGACAACGACGGCCAATATCGGTTTCAAGCGTAAATGCGGATCAAGTTCACCTTGAAGTAAGGTAGTTTGAGTGTCTGCGTTCGGTTTTCTTTGAGGCGGGGGTTACAAGCAAGACGGAGAAGACATAGAAGGGGCTGTACAGCCCTCGCACGGGGGTGGCTGAGGGAGCAAGGGATGAGCTGTAGTTCGAAGAGTGAAGAAGAAGATAAAATTGTTGAGTAATGTTGATTCTGGAGGCGGTAGGGTTTCGAGTACAGGCAATCAGGTGCTGGTGGTTTGTTGCGCGGCAATAAAGGCCAAAGTCATCAGTGCTGCTAGGTACCTAAGCACTCACTATACCAGTACCTAGGTAGTCGGTAGGGCATTAGACGATGAACGATACAGCACTAATGCCTGCCAAGTCCACTATAATTGATCTACCTATGAACGAGCAAGAGCCTTTAAGCCTCGCGGTTAACTTGATCGTCTTGACATTGCAATTCATAATCAAGTGAAGTTGAATTTATGTGCGAGTCTGTGTATGAGTTAATAGCCGATGAACCTTGTTGACGGTGGGCCGAGGGTGCCACTTCTAATAAAACGTAAATCGTAAAACAAAAAGAGATAAATTTAGCGCTAATAAACATTACCCCGTATAAAATTAGCGTACAATTAAATAAATCAATTAATTAAGCTATTAATTTATTTATTTACTAGGTTTTAGTTTTTTATTATTTGTTTAGTTAAGTAAGGGGGGCTCTAGCCAGCCCTATAGCTAAGGGTAGCTGTAGCCAGTAGCAGTGCTACCCACCTAGGTGGGTGCCTACTGCCACTGCCACTGCCTACTTAGGTATGTGGCCCTTGGCCACCCACTTTACTTACCTAGGTACTTAATTAGAACAACAACTAGCAATACAACAGATTCACACCAAATAGCACCCCTATGCCTGCAAATCCCTTCTTTAGAAGTAACCTATAATTTAGTATAATTGCTATACTAGGCTAAAGATTTATTCTAAGGACTAAGTTATATTAGAACTAAATATTAAGGTTTATAGTTTAAAAGCTATATATTTATATATATAAATATAATAAAAGTAAATAATAGTACTAAAATAACTGTTTTTAAACAACTATTTTTTAGTTAATAAGCTATTTTTTAAGTGGTTATATTATTATTTTTTTAAATTAATTGTTTAGTTATTTATTAATTTAATTNCAGCGATTTAACCTCCGCTATTAATAGTACTATAAATATAAATATTTTTAAAACGTTAACTACTATATTTTATAATATTTAAAGTTGTTTTTACTTTTTAAACTTAGGCTTTTTTTATAATTAGTTTAATTAAAGTTATATATATATACGTATATATAAAGTACTAAAAGCGCTAGAATAAAATAGGTTAAGCTATACTAATAAAAAAACGCCGATTAAGTATAAAAAAACTTTTTATATTAAAATAAAAAACTACGCTAAAATATACTTCCTAGTATAAAACATTTAAACTAAGGGCTATAAAACGTATATAAATATTAAATAGCATACTTAGTTATATAATAATATAAATAGTTTAAATAGCCTTATATATATATACAAAAGAGGAAAACCTTTGTATACGCCGCAAAAATCTCGGAGGTATATAGAGGGCTAGGGCAAAGCTAGCAAAACTATTAAAAGTGCTAAAGGTTAGTTAAGAAATATAACCAACTAACCTACCGGCTAAACCCCGGAACGCCTACTAAGCCAACCTACAAGCCAAAAAGGGCGTTTACTAAAGGGCAGTATAGAGCGTCCTTTTTAGTTAAATAAATTCGTAAAGATACGTATAAATACACACGCTTTTAAGCCCTTTAAACCTACGCAGTAAGCTAGTCCATCACAACACACTAAACTTTATATATATATAAGCTTTAATAATAAACAGTTAAATAATATATATTTTATACTTAGTTTTTATTAAAAATTATTAATATTATTAAACTTTTTTTATTTATTTTCTTTAAATAAATAACTATAATTTTATAAAGTTAATAAAGCAGTTTATTTATATAAAGAAATCTTTTATATTATTTTATAAAAACTAAATTAAGCAATTTAATTTTAAACATAAAAAAAACTTAAAAAAACTTTAAAAAACATAATTAAGTTTTAAATAAAAAGTTTATACTGTTAATTAGTTAAAAAACACGCTTTAAAAGTAACACGTAATATCAAACATAAAATATATTAAAAAAGACTTATATTAATATAATAAAATATTAAAACATTTAAACAATACTTTATTAATTAAAACAACTAACTTATTTAAGCCATTAACAATATTTTTATTTAAAAACATATAATAGTATTAAAACAACAATATTATAAACATTTATATAAAAAAGAAATAGCTAAAACAGGTTATAAACATAATAAAAGAATTTAAAATCTATAACAAAGTTATATTTAACAATTATATAAACTTTAGCCGTTAATATTTAGCATAAACTATTATTAATAGGTTAAAGTTAAAGTATACATTGTTTAAAACGCTTTAGTTTATACTTATAGTTTTTAATAATTTCTTTAAATAATATATTTAAGACAAACGCCCTTTTTAATTATATAAAAAGGCAACTTATAACAAGATTTAATATAATTATATTTATTGTTTTAAAAATAAAAGTCTGCCTTTTATTATAATCATTACCTTTTATTTTTATATATAAAATACTTGCTTAAGCTTTGTTTTATTCCCTTTAAATATAGAATTAAATTTACCCACTTACTAAGGTACTATTATGTCTTAATAAAGCAAGTCTTCACGCTTTTTTAATTTTCCTTGTAAGGATTTTAAATAGCCTTTTAAATAATCTATAAAAGGACAAACATAAGTAATACCCTACTAAAACTTCGAAGGATCTACATACTTAGATCTTCTAGGGCCGCTGATTTAATCCAGTTTTCAATCTCCTTAATCTAAGACTTAAGCTCTTCGATTTTCTCTCTCGGTGGTATCCATTCTTGTGACACAGCAAATATTTTGGCCAGCGGCCTAGCGGGGTATACAATATATAAAGATACCGTTAATAGCCTACAGCTAATATTAGGAACTAATAAACCAATCACTTAAAAATCTGCTATTGTAGATTACAAGTGACGATATAAGGATACCCAACAGCTTGATATTTAATAGTCTGGCTTCGAATCCATACTGTATGCATTGGTGACGGAGAAGTCTATACGGAGCTGGACAATCACTTCCTTTTGAGCTGCAGTCACAATCAGGGTGGCCTCTGTGTAGGGACCTAGATCGCGACCTGTGAAAATGGTACCTATCTAGCTGGTTGGGCACTCCGTGAGTATAACGGCGAATTCACTGGGACACTCATATGCTCCATGGGTACTGTCACTCTTTCTGGAACGACGTAAGCTATTACAACAGCCACTTCTGCGGGGAATAGAGGCAAATATATATGAAAACCTATCGGAACCCCCCCCTCTTCTGCCTCGGAAACATAAGACGGCGGTGGAAGTGTTGGAGCTGACTTGAGCTATTGCATTAATACTTTTTATAAAGAGAAGGAGATTATACGAGAAATTGACTTTAGGCTTAATACTACAAGATTTGTTAAAAAACAAGAAGAAATAAGAAGAGGCCACATGTATTAAAAGTTAGCCAACTTGACGCATTAAAGATAGAAAACCATCTGGGGATAGGCAATTATCTCTCAACTCTCCTAAATGCCCACGTTTTTCTGGACCACAACGGCTTGAATTACGTTCACTATCAGCGATATCACTACAGCCACTTGGATATATCTCTGAGAAATAATGTGACATGGAAAATACTTCATCAATGTAAACCGATGGATGGCAACTAAAAAGGGAGATGGCCGCAGGTTCTTGACGCAGCCGTCCAGGGGGCCCAACCGCGGAATACTCAACAAGAGCCGAGTACGAAGAACTAATATTGGTATGATAACGGACCCCCATCTCCCCTCCCCCCCCTCCCCGCTTAAAAAAAAGAAATGCAGCCATGTTCTATGCCTTCGTAGGTAGGGCCCTATACGAACATAAACCCTTAGAAAGGATCGCTTAAATACAGCCTGGCTCATTAGCTGTTTGACTTAGCTCTTTGAACCTTCTACCTTCTTAAACTTCTACTGCTTACATACCGTTTCACTTGGTCAACCAATTCCGGAAGCCAATCGCACGATGGACGGCGAAGAATCCCAACCCACCACTGGAGTTGTTGGCACAATACTAGGATATGTGCTGCACCCCTTCCGGGGTTTACACAATATGCTGTACCGCGCCTTTCTATAGTCATTAGCTCTTCTACGTACGAGAGGGTTAACCGGGATAGGTTGGTGTATATTCTTTTAGTTCTTAATAAAAAGGTAACACGATCAAGCGTTAGATCCTATCTTAAACGGGCCTAACCCTAAGGACGATCTCCTAACAGTATCAACGTGGGGACCTATATACGGCATGCCTATAGTTATGCCAGATCATGGAGAGCTTATACTGCGTAAAAT